>OY744609.1:69014206-69276706 GCA_963556255.1 Allolobophora icterica | reverse complement strand
GCTCATAGGACGATCGCTCTGAGGGACCATCGCTCATATGGACGATCGCTCTGAGGGACGATCGCTCATAAGGACGATCGCTCTGAGGGACGATCGCTCATATGGACGATCACTCATGGGGACGATCGCTCATGCGCTATGTTATTTATAAGCATCGAAGTATGGACTCGGGCAATCAGCTAGTAAATAGTTTTGAAGCCAGGCACATCAAAGTTGGAACATTTCATAAAGATTTGTAAAGTCATGTGACGTCTATTGGAACAGTTGATTACTTGATTACTTCTGTAATTGCTAGCTAATTGAATGCTAATTATTCACGTTTTCTTGGGACTCCAGAGCGATTGTGTGAATCAGAAAACAATCTTCCTCCAGGGTGTTCCTGGCGTCGAGCAACCGAACGCCAAGCGCTATAGTATCTTGATAAATCGTGTCATAAGGGCAGTAGAAACATAGAATAAAACTGATATCCTGACGTATCTACGTGCTTTTCCTTTCTTAGTGTTAGATAGTGAACAATATTCAAGAGTTTTCATGTTCTATTTACAACAAATGGATCCAGAAAACAAACCTTGGCTTCTGTGTTTTATTAACAACTTTACTATTTTTCTTATAATTGATCGCGGTGTTTCGTCCTATGAACAATCGTCCTATGAGCGATCGTCATATGAGCGATAGTCCGCATACCCAGCCTCCTGTCGCTTGCTTCAAAGATTATTCTTTATATTAAGGATCATCACAAAGAAAGTGCAGGCAAAGGTCGAGGAAGAAGAAGAAGAAGAAGAAGAAGAAGAAGAAGAAGAAGAAGAAGAAGAAGAAGAAGAAGAAGAAGAAGAAGAAGAAGCAGGAAGAAAATACGCAATTTCCTGGTTGCTGCGAATTATTGTTATTCTTACCCGAGGTAAGAAGGGTCCTTTAGCAATGAAAGAGATATTAATTACCGTTATTTTCAGTTTTATGTCTCAAGGTTATGTCTTGATTCAACAGTGTTGTCTTTGGTCTTTGTCTTCGGTTCGCTCTAAGTATGAATGACTAGCTATCAGAGAAAATGTGTTCAGTTCTTCTGTTGCAGTCCATTGCATCTCCTTTGGTGCGTGAAACCACATTGACGCATTTTACCATGTCTTTATGAGTTTGGATCCTTCATATTGCTTTAAGAATGTACATAACTTAAACGCGTTTTAACCAAATCTTTAATTTTATTTAAGTGGTTTAACGACATAAGCATGATAGAGGTGACGAGTGGTAGGTCATGGTTGATGAACGTGTCTTTGGCAATGCAAATGTTCATGAAATTTTCAACACGGTTACAACTGAAAACAGTCCTCCATATTTCATCCTGCTTGGAACGTAGATCGAATTGGGTCGAACAGTTCAGTGAGGTTCGGATGATAGAGCTCTGTTTCACTGTTATCCTCCGTCTAAAAGTGTTTGAGCTCCGACCGGTAACTCTCGTGCACAGCCTGCCAGTGCACCATGGTCGGAACGGGCAGTGCGTATGGTCTACCTTTAACCATTCTGACGACTAACTCCAACGGCTGGTGGTCATAGAGCCACTCCTCAAGAGCCATACCTTGCGTGTCCAACCAGTTGATGTTATTCTCGATGTCGAGGATAAGGTTCGTGTAAGTTTTGACTTCTGCCTCAGACACCGGAGGATGAAGCGACTTGAAGGCGAGCAACTGTAATCGGTACAGTAAAGATCACGTTATAATTTGATGTGATTTTTAAAGCATGATACTGTAATAGTAATTTAAAAAGTTAATAGCCATCGACTGACGTTTTGTCACTAGGCAGTATCGACCCTAATAACTTTAGGCCTATTATAGCTAACGTGTCCTTTGTATCTAAAATTATTGAGAAGGTGTAGCTACCCAGCTCACTGCCTACCTTGATATATGCACGATCTTCTACCAACCTTTCAGTCCGGTTTTAGGAAAGCCACCACAAGGGAGACTCTCCTGCTGCGCCTTCTCTCGGACATTTATAGGGTCATTGACAAGTCACAGGTTACTCTCTTGGCGCTGTACGATGTTAGCGCTGCATTCGATACAGTTGATCATTCTATCCTTCTAACTCGTCTATCCACCGCCCACGGCCTCTCTGGTAACCTTCTTATCTGGTTCACATCCGACCTGCATGACCGTTCCTGCACCGTTGCTTGTGGGTCTCCTATGTCTTCCTGGGTCCCCATTCCCTTTGCCTTGCCTCAGGGCTCTGTTCTGGACCCCTTGTTATATATTCTCAGGAACTGATGATGATGATGATGATGATGATGATGATGATGATGATGATGATGATGATGATGATGACGATGACGATGACGATGACGATGACGATGACGATGACGATGACGATGACGATGATGATGATTATATATATATAATCATCATCATCATCATCAGTTCCTGATGCGAGCCATTTGGCGGCGATGGATACGAATAAATGTTCTCCATCGTCATCGATCATTTGTCAAGTCTATTGCTCCCCTTAATGTTAGTCCAAGTGATGTTATGTCCTCGTGTGTATTTGTCTATCTAGCGTAGTCTTGGTTTGCCCTTGTTTCTTTTTCCTTCGCGGATCTCGAACGATTGTCTTATGTCATCATTTCTTATTTTCTAAACTCTTGAAACCTCTGCAACTCATTTCTGTTGTGAGTATTCTCTTTTCATCTTGCTTTAGAATTGTAATCGTAATCGTCAAACTCCAAATTTCTAAAGCGCTACTCTAAAGCTAAGTGCAAAGCACCAGTTTATTCAAAGCGCTGCGTCGTATCAGAGGGGTTGTCCAGAGATTGCTGTCCAGTGGAGGTCCGAGTCCGCTTTTTTTGGGAGAGAGAGACCAGAGAGCACTGTCCAGGATTTCGATTCATAGGTCTATAGTAGAATTGGTTGTATCATCGTCTCGTATGTTTTTCTCTTGCTTTTCTTTGTTAATTCTCTGCTTCTGCATATACTCTTCATTATTCCAAATGCTTGTGAGGTGCGTCCAATTCTTGTTTGTATGTCTTTTTAGCTGCAACCATCTGCAGTTTTTATCCTCCTAGGACCTAGATAGACGAATTGTTCTACTTGGATGCTGATATTTGTTGGTATCTCTTTGACCTTTTTAGTATTTTGGTCTTTTCAATAATTTTGATCTTTCAATAATTTGTTTTTTCCCGATAAATCAGTACTTATTGGCTCCCTGCCTCGCAGAGCATCTATTACGCTTCCCTATAAGATAGCCGCGCTTGTTTGGCGGTGTCTCACTGATAGCGCTCCGTCTTACTTATCTATACCCTGTTGTCAGATTTCAGGCTTAGCCTCCCTCCGCGCCTTCGCTATGCGTCTAGGAGGAGCTTCTTGTACATCGGGCCCCCTCCGCGGTCAGGCAGAGTCGAGCTTTCTCGATTGTTGGCTCGTCTACCTGGAATTGGCTACCGCTCGTTTTTCGTTCATTCCCAGGAACAATTCTACCAATTGCATTCTACTAATCGCTTGAGTCTTCTCTCTTTGGCAGTAGCTCAGCTGGTAGCGCCTCTGAGTAGGTCCCTTGAAGAGGCGCTGTATAAACTTTCAGAATGAATGAATGAATTTCTATTATTATTATTCATTATCATTATTATCGTCATCGTCGTTACTTAGTAATTTCCTAGCGTCAGTGTCTAATGCAAAAGGCATCAGCCGATGGCGCACCAAACCAAGCCGTAATCAGGTCAGTATATATCCAGAACAGTTGTGCTAAAACAAAGAGGTAGCCTTTGGTGGATGAGTATTTTGAAAAATTAGCGTAAGTCTGTAAGGCGTTCATGAGTTAGCGATATCTCTTTGAAGCTGTGGTCATTTGTGGTCCTTTGAGCCCCACCTGCAGCACACCCGCCGCCCAGCCACGTACTTCCAAACAGGTCATTATCGCAGTGCAACCCAGATACCAAAATTAATTAAAGATTAATGCTTTAGAACAATGTTAACTGTGATGTTAGTTTGATTGTCATCTTACGTTATCCAGTTCAGCCTGTGTTGAGAAGCCGAGACCAATATTTCGCAACTGCGCCATGCGATCAATGCTGAAAATATTAGAGGGTAATGTTATGCAAAGTGTTATTGCAATTTAATGAGATAGAACGTTATGTGATATTGTAATTGTAATTAGAGAGCTATTAAACAGCGCCAATTCAAGAGAAGCAAATTAGAGGTGATATCATGCAAATGCCTGAACTGAAGCAGGCCCGCCGAGAGGGGGGCAAGGGGGGCAAATGCCCAGGGGTCCGGCGACTTTTAAGGGGCCCGGGCCGGGGCCGTAAAAAACTTATGAAAAATATTATAATCAGTTATGCAAAGTTTATGATTTTTGCCATTTTAGCTATATTATCTGATGCTTAACTACAATCAGTTTAAACTATAAGCATCTAAATAAAATCATAGTTATTCATGTATATAAATATAATAGCGTGCGGTCGTACCAGCACTTTAATTGTTTCATTTTTTTGTACGACCGTACGATATTATATTTATATAAAGCGTAAAGACAGTTTAGAGGCCCGCGACTGCTCTGCCTAGGGGCCCGTGACTGTTCTGCCTAGGGGCCAGGAATTTCTGTCGGCGGCCCTGAACTGAAGCAGAGCCATCATTTTTCGTTTGGAAGTGCAACGAATGTTGGGTTGGCAATATGGTCTTTAACAAGAAACTAAACGTCTTGATTGGTATGAAGATTGTAATCGTAAATTACAATTCAGAAGCGCTACTCTAAAGTCTAAAGGGCAGGGCACCAGCTTATTTACGAGCGCTGCGTCGTATCAGAGGGGTTGTCGATGTCTAGTGGAAGTCCGAATCCGGTTGCCAGAGAGACCAGAGAAAGGAGCAGATTCCTCTGCACGTTTTGTTGAGGACGAGAAAGATTGAGAGGCGGAGGATCGGATGGATTAGGGTATACTCGAAGTAGTCACCGGCGCCGCCGCCATCCGCCGCCGCCGCTGCCATCCGCCGCCGCCGCCGCCGCTAAACCCTCAAGTCGAAACCAGTCGCTAAGCTATCGACTGCTAGCGACTTCGCTCACTTAATATTTTGCTTGTTGTTTTAATCGTAGTCTCCACGCTTCGATTTGACGAAGACATGAGCAGCAGGACATGAGCAACAATAAGTTACTTACAATACAATACAATATTCGTTGTTTATGAAAATAAACTGATATGCCGCAACTTCGTACATTATAAGAGAAAGAGTTTGCTATATTAGTGTCAACTGAGTCTTGTGTACAAGCTTTATTTCAGTGCGAGATATTGCCTTATATATTTAGTTCACTGTATTAGCATATTATTGTGTGTATATAATATATGTGATAGATTAAACGTTTGACTGTACACTTAGCGAAGGGTGCGCTTGCCGCGAAAGGGTATGCATAGTTATGCATAATTAATTAGATGCGGCTCGGGTATAGCGAAGCGCGCAGCCTACCTGTTGGGACAGCGCTCACAATGCATCTGTAATTAGATGTCGTTCAGGCGTAGAAGGACACGCGTGAATGGCGCCAAGATTTCTGCTGATAAGTCGATTGTTTTTAGAAGTTTAAAAGAGAAGAGGATAGACTTCGAGCGTGATTAGAGACCGTAATGCAATAATAAAATCCTTTACGATGTAATGTAACATAATTTTACATTAGGTGATTTGATGTAACGTGACACATTGAGCTGTAATTTCTGTATGTATATTACTGTTTAAATGTTTCGGGTGAAAGCCTCTTTTATAGCGCTAACGATTTGGTACTGTGACCCAAATGTAATGTAGCAAATTGTAACGTAGTTTATTGTAAGCCTGAATCTATGAAGGAGGCGTATGAACCTCACCCGGACGGAAGACTGTTCCACCTGAGGTCGAGGTAGTTCCAGAGGACCTGAGCACCATACTCCGATTGCGACATGTACTGAGCCAAAACATTCCTATCGCGAGGTTCCACCGTATATTCAAGCACCATCGTGAGACTAAACAACGGGATAACAACAACAATTATGTACTTAGGAAATGAACAACTATTACTGTTGCTACGAGATAAATATGATCCCTCAAAAACACGAAATTAATGCAGGATCAGCAAAATGATTCTGGAACTTGCTGTGCTCGAACTCACTACCTCTCAGTGCATTTATTGTTACACTGGCACCAGAGAAATAATCCCCGCTGGTGCTGCCCAAATGGGTTTTGGTATCTAGCATGGGAGTCTTTCTCTCCTTTGGAATAAGCGGCGTGTGTATATTATCCCTGGTAGATTTTGGGTTATTTAACATAAAATTGAAGCTTGGCAAATCTGTTGCTCAGAGGATTTCCGCCAGACCGGTGAACTTATGACGGCTTTTTGGACGGTAACAACAGACAAAGGTAATGAGCTAAGGGAAAGGTAATGGATCAAGGTAAATGTAAATGTAAATGTACGCGATTTTCTATAGCGACCGTATTATGCTCTCGACCCTGCTCATTTTTCAATGAATTGATCGAGTGAGATCCTTCACCACCGCTGCCCGTTGAATGGGTGCCACGCCATTTAAGGTCCCCGTGTTGGGACCGTGCTAGCCCGAGATTTAAATCTCTGAAAAAGCCACCTTTCGGGAAGCGAACCGCGGTCCGCATGCTCTCTCACACAGAGTAATGGAGCGTGCGACCATTCCAAAGGTTCCTGCCAAAAGGGCTTTGGACGCCCAAGGGTATTAAGTCACCATACCAACGCGGGAATATGCATGGAAGCCAGAAGTTGAAGAACCGCAGCGTTCGAGGATCCGGGATCATGTCCGACTCCATTCGCTTCGTGGCTCTTTAATATTTTCTATGGATTTAAGTATGAATGCTTTCTCTGGTTCTAGGTATGTCCATTGTGATTTCTGCAACTATGTCTATATTTTATTATTACATTTTAAAATTATCTTTAACTGATAATTTATTTCAATTATTAAATTACTTTTATATCTGGGACGTGGAGTTCCCTTCTTCTAAGAGCCAGCTCTGATCGATATTATTATTTTTTTTTTTTTTTTTACCCGAGGTAGCATTAATCCCTCAGGCTGTCAAAACTATGTCCGGAGAAAGATAGATGGTTTTCTGGAACGGCTTATTATTATTATTATTATTATTATTATTATTACTTAATTACTTAACTTTAATTTGTCGAGTCCCCGTGATATTATTATTATAATTAGCTTCGCATGTATGCATGTATGTAACTGAAATCTACGGCCGAAGGCGTCGCTGTAGCAGTCATTTAGATCCATTTATTAACCTGTCGAGTAGAGAGGTGTCGTTGGTGCAGGCGCTTCCATACAGGTAGGCATATCTCTCCTCGCGGATCTGAGAATACCTTCGGGCCACGTATTGGTCGATGGTGTATTGCCAGTGAGACTGAGTTCCCTCGCGGACACTGACGCACAGCACTGTGGGCAGATTGTTCGGATCCACTCTGTGATCAGGCAGCGTAATCATTATAACACGCTATTGTAATGTTTACAGGAAAAAGGAGGTGAAGTTTACATACTTGTTTGCAAGCGTCATATATAGAGAGCGTGGTCGCTGTGGTTTGAGCGATCCTTCGGGTGACTTGACAAAAGCAATCGAACGACACATCACTCCTCTTCACGGTTTCAACCCCACTCCATATTCACTTTCCGACCAGAGAAGAATTGAGGGCTGAGTTGGCGCCATATAAAGTACGTGTATGTACATCTAGCTATTGGCTGGGATAACGCAACCTTGTTTCAATTTCACGCAAAGGGTAACTAAAGACGATGATAGCAGTGATGGTGGTTATTCTGCCTATGACTGTGATGATGATGATTATTATTAAGATGCTCATGTTATTCTGTAATTAAATAAACTGAAGTAGTAACCCAGGCAGCCGCGTTCAGTGGGCTGTTGTGTTAAGTGCCACTAGTGGAAACTGGTGACCAGCTAGGCGCCCAAATTGAGCCAACTATCTTGGTTTTCAGGGAAGGTTGAATATAATACGATCGGTAAACTGTCTTACCCACTGGTACCGTACTGTCTGCGCGCCTCGGTCAGACAGTCGGGTTGACCGTAACTGCAGGTCACTGAAATCATATCACGTCTCAGGAACCTGAAAATCAATCAACCATGACGCATTCTAAAGAAGAATTCAGTCAACTGTGTCAACTTTTCAGCTGCTGAAAAAGCGCCTCGTAATACTCTGATTATTATATTGTGAGGGCGACAGTGAAATCAATCTCTGCCCACTCGAATCACTTGACACTTTGTGTTTTATGACGTCTATCCATGCAGACTCTTATAAATATTAGGAACGTACGCCATTCAGCATCCCACAAAAGCGTTGCCTGACGATCATTAATATGCATTGTACGGAGAAAATTCTTTTGAGTTTTCTCTCTGCCAGAGGAATCAGTGGCCTTTGCGATCCTCTTCTGTAACAGGGCGTTGATGGCATCAAAACCCAGGTCTAAAATGTAAGGTCGTCTGTGGAAGCAGCCTACGATGCAGTACTGCATGAGCTGGAACTCTGAATTCTGTACGAATAATAAAAACACAGAATAATCTATAGAGTTGTTGTTTGTTAATATAGTTTCGTAGATCAGCAGACGTACTGTTGCAACGGCGTTTCCGATCCGGTGTAAGTCCACCCAAGGCGTTCGTAAACCGGAACAGCGAGACCGAGAACGTAAGTCTGGAAAAGACATTGATAAAATTACCATTCATCCAGTCTTTATTTCTTTCATTGGAGTTTTTATATACCACAAATCAAAAGATGGCATGGGCGTGAAAAATTTCACTTTGGAAATAATTTAATGTATAACTTTATAAGTATGAATAGCGATGACTGCGACGATGATGTTAATTGTGACGAAAGCATAGGCGCCGACGTCTTGGGAGCCTTGGGTGCGAATGCACCCACAGAGAAAGATCACTGGGTGACTGGCACCCATAAGAATTCAGACCTTAAATTTAAATTTTTACAACTAAGTCATCTCACAACTTGAGAAGTACAACTACAACACAAATACCCAACATTGCATGACGTTACAGTCACAGACCGTACATAAATAAATTATTTATTTATTATTTAAAAAAATAAATAATAACAGTGGAACGTCGTCACCGATTTCCAATACTTTTTCTAACCTGGTAACCTTTGACAAGAAAACAATTTTCTTTTTTCCGAAAATCCGCTAAAACTCGCCTCCCTAAGGAGGTAAGTTTTCCCCTAAAGGGAAAAGGGAGGGGAGGCAGGACCCAGGCACCCAGACTCCCAGAGACAAAAGCAAAAGTCGGCGCCTATGGACGAAAGTGACGACTGCGATGATGATGACCACTCAGATTATGATGACGTCTACAATCGTCTAATCAGCAGAACACTTCCATGAGATCTTTGTCACCACTCTCAGTACCACCGCTATCACCACCCTTTGCTTCGAGCCACAAATTATTGCCACATTTCCCTGTCGTTTTTGACCTCCGAGTAACTTCTCTATCGTCTCCGCCTCCCTTTACAATTGCAGGCCACTTACTCGCTGCAGTCCACCCCAGCAAGGCTGTTTACGAAGGAGGCGTTCGGAGTACATAAGGTGCCTGAGGGCTGCGTTCCACGGACCCCACTTCTCCTCGTTTGCCAGGTAACGGGTTGTCTCCATGGCGTTCGTCTCAGCCATGTGTCCAGCCCTTTAAAAATAAAGCAGGTAAGAGTAAGAGTTTGTGTTTCGTTGGGACATCCTCTTAGTCGCATAAAATTTTATGCAATGCATGTAAGTTTCTCAATTCTCTTACGAAGATATACGAGCTGTTGCGTCTCTAGAAGACGAGTTTTAATAACTGAATCGAGTTAGTAATTGCAATTATAATCAGAGTTAATTTAGTTAAATGAATGGCTATCGTTGGGATAGAAAACTACGCCACCTACGCCGACTCCCCCGTTCCTTCTTGGTCGGTATATCAGCACCAAAGTAAGTTGAGATGATGAGAAATGTCTTCTGCTGTTCATTTGCAGCTGTGGTTGTGTCAATCGAATGATGATCCTTCGAGCTCAGGACCACGCTTCTCATGACGACTTTCTTACCTTTACCCTTTGAACTTTGTGTAAGGTTATGATATGAAGCCTCACCTGGCAACTGAGAATGCGTCGTCGATGATCTGACTTCTGCTTTCAACGTGAATCGCCTAAAATCGAGAATCAACCTAAAGACCATTACGTGATCAACCGCAGTATACACTTGCAATTGATTAAATGATTATTCGCATGTCAATCACAACATGACCGGAGCAATTACCAACTGGTGCAGCTGCGCGTATGATAAGCCTATATATTGAATAACGAGTTCATGAAGAGAAGAAACGGTGAAGATACGTCGACCCTTTAACCTTTGCAGAAAAAAATGCATGTGCAATTAGCCCTTAAAAATTTGACTTGCAAACTTTTACTTCATAGGCAAAACAGTTTACAGATTAATTAGCTTTCATCTGCCTTCCTCTCCAAGTTAATTTATTGTCAGGGTTTGTGTTGTTTCCTATATTTTCATAGATGAATCAATTGATTCAGGTACTGCCCACAAGTACTGCAGCCCTAGACCCGGTTTATATTCAGCTACACGGAGATCACGCCAGGTCAAAAAAATAGAAATAACATTTCTCTCAAGGTATTTAAATTAGGTCTATCATTTTTACAAGTTTCTGAGACTAACCGTGTTATCAAGAAGGAGCTGTGAGACGATGGCAGCCTGATTGGCATCATCATACATGACCCTGTAGTACATGTAAAATTTGGCGTTGATGACAGCCCACTTGGTTAGGTTAGTGGGAAATCCAGGTACTGTTACTTCTACACGTTAACAAAAGACAACAAAAGCAAAGACAGCGAGGTACAAAACAGTATTAATTAAATATGAAATTGTTCCTAGCAACAGTTCCCCCATCATAGATGCACTCTGAAACCGGGAAACAGGAAACACGCCGAGCCACAGACAGAGAGTAACAGTTGGTTCTTGGCAGAGAGGAACAGATAGGTTCGACCACAAGAGGAGGTACTTGGAAGGCGCTATATAAACCCTTAGTTACACTACAATGTACTACATGATTAAATTACTGTCAGACTACACCACCTCTCCTTCTTCATCGAGACACTCGTTATCTATTATCGTGCTGGCCACACTAACCAACTTTTTGCTGTCCGGCAAGTTGTACATTAACATTTTAGCCCTGATAGTGTGTGCGACGCTACTAAACATTTTCAGTGCGTGTCTTTAATATATTTAGACCACGGATTATTCTAGCTACTACTTACGACTGACGCCGATGTCAATCCAGGCACTGGGTGTTGCGTCCCAGGTGCTGGCTGGACTGTCTGCTGATACGATGGTTATAGGAACATCCCACGTGTAGCTGAAAACCAGACATGACATTTCAAATACACTCTCAACTGCAGCAAAGACTATTTGGAATTAGATTGTCTGGACTTCCATCCCTTCCATCGGATCGCGATTTCTGGCCAATATTTCTTGAAACAATCATCAATTGATGCCTTGCGTGAACACTGTACACATAACAGCACTGTAAAAGTCGCTTGATTGAATTGGATGATATCAAATTAATTAGATTGTACATCACATTGCATCACGTCACACGTATGTTCCCTTGTCAGATGAAAATAAAAGCTACTTACTAACTTGATAACTTTCTTGCTTTCTCACTTCCATATATCAGTACATGAATCGAATGCCTGCTGTATAAGGATTTATCTGGGTAGTTCGTACCTTGCTTAGATGACAGTCCTTGTTTAAGTATAGTGCCGCTACACAAATTGGAAATATTAACGTGGAAAGCGCAAATGATTAGTTTCTTATCAAAAGACGCTATGTAAAACGACGAATTTCAATTACAGTAGGTGAAGAAGCGTAATCTTCATCGTAATAGTAAACTCCAAATTGCGCTACTGAATAGCTAAGCGCCGGGCACCAGCTTATTCACGAGCGATGCGTCGTATGAGGGGCGTTGTCCAGAGCAATATCCAGTGGATGTCAGAGTCAGGTTGTCGGGCTGTCTTTGGAGCTGTCTTACTTGTATGGGCTGGAGATGGTCATATTTTGTCCGGGTGGGCGAAGGAAGTGGGATCTGGTGAGAGTAGCTGTTCCATCGGCATTCCTCTGGACGGAGACGAGTGGAAATCCCATCTGGTTCAGCCACGGATCCATGCGTAGCTTCACGTCCAGTGGGCTACCATCCGGGTTCGTTATGCCATCAATCGCCGCTTGCTGAAGAAAGACACGTTCTAAGTTCAGGGTTAGTCGGCATCCAACTTTAGGCTACTTTAGACTAATTCCGTCATGACTGCTAATTAATTTGATGGCAAGCAGCCAAGCCGAAAAGTAAACAGTCAGGATGGTAGAGAACCATGAAGGAATGGAAGCAGATATAAGCCTACAGTCATGCTTCTGACCATCGAAGTAGTTGAATAGCAGAGTTTTCATACTTTAACTATTTTATGACGTCCAAATAGCAATACTAATCGCATACCAAGGAATGATAAAGCCAAGGAATAAACAAAGCCATGAAAGAATAAAGCCAAGGAATATTTAAACCAAGTAATATTAAAGCCAAGGAAGGCTGAATCCAAGGAAGAGCGAAGCCATGGAAGAGTGAAGCCGAGATCTGCAACATTATCACTGTGAGAGGTGTGTACTGTGTAACATAGTCGTGATAGACTTGACTAACGTCAGTCAGAACTTCCCACAGGTTGTCGGTTGTTGCAGTGTTGTACCGGTAGGTCAGGAGATATCTCTACAACATATCAGAACCAAATGTTTTATCGAAATATAAGATAAGATAAGAATATTCTTTATTCAATCAATTGCTATCCGCATTTGGTCTACAACTGTATACATCTTTCCGCTACCCGCGACAGGCCCAATACAGGTCCCATAGATTTATATATACACACACCTGTACGCATTATATATGTTCTAAACAGTCTTGATCCCATATAGCATCCTAATAATGTATGTTTCCCTCATCAGGTTAATGGCTGGTGGAATAACGCGGTCATGGGCCCTCGTTCTCAGATGGTAGGTGGAGGGCCTAATCGGCGAGACCAGGTGATGCAATACGTGCCTCCCATCCGCCAACAAGAGGAAAAAGTCTGCTCTGAGGCATAGCTGCTCAAAAGTAGGAGTATTAAGTAGGAGGAGACTATTACTTCTAAAGACTTTGTCTCCTTTACTTGGTTGTTATAGAAGCATTTGTTCTCAGACTGATGGCTCGTGTTTAGCGCCTCTGTGCGGCTCTTAAGGGCCGCTGTATATATGCTTTGTTAAATTACGTTACATCTTCAGGAAGGTAATGGTAGCGGATGAGGCGACGCACAATAGTCTCAGACCGGTCTCGCTCGTTCCGGCTCGTAAAGCCCCACAAGGCAGGAGAGGCATAGAGCATTGTAGCCAAGGTTGTGGCACGTACTACATCATGAAACGGCGGTCCGCACAGGCCATGGGCAACCATGCAGGGTGCGTTAAGCATAGATGGACTGGCGCGCCCGGCAGCATATCCGATGAGTGTGGTTTCCAAATCTCAGGGTATCCATGATAGTGACCCCAAGATCTCCATACTAGTGACCCTCTCCAACCTCGGCATTACACCCGAGGCTTCAGCCCGGTCCCACCAGGCCACCACCCTCTATAGGGCGCCGAATTAACATCTCACGAGGTCTCTTGTGATTGAGCTTCGCATGGACCAGCTCCAGCGGCCCCGAGACACTGCTAGAAGACGGAACCAAGCAGGTAGCAATCATCAGCCTGTTTATGGAGGCTATTTGAAGACTAGCCTAGAAATTGCTGAAATGAAATTGATGGGCCACATGCCTGATACTTTAATGATTCTCGCATTAATATCAACATATGCTGATATTTCTCCATGAAATTTAATGCAGTTCTGGCGATCCTCCAAGAAGGCTATAGTATCCAATTGCATAATTGATCAGGAATTAGCAATTTGGCCGGGATACTCGCAAGGTAGACATGCCTGGCGGTATCGAATGCTTTGGAGAAATCTAAAGCAATCAGGCGAAATAAAGTATACTTAATGTTGATTAGCTTGTATAAGTCGTATACTATACATGTACTTATGTCTGTACTTATGTAAGCACACAAGTAAAAAATGGCGCTACATCAATTTATGCTTTGTCCACAGAAACTTATAAGTACTTAAGTAGGTAAGTCTGTTGTAGGCCTACTCTCGCTCACCGTTAGTCCAGCTTTCAAAGTTGGCGTCGTCAGAATGCCTTCCAACATGTGAACCATCGCTCCACCCTAAAACCAGTCATATGACCATTTATGTAATGTAGTTTATAAGACTGGAATAAATTTATACAGTACAACACAGCTCCTCTGGATACTGCACTCCTTCCAGAGCGAAAAGTGTAGTTTTTAAGATTGGCCAGCGCCTCTGAGTAGGTATCTTGAAGAGGCGCTGTGTAAATAATATCCAGAATAAATGAATGAATGAATTGGATTAGTTTTATTTATATATATATATATACTTTATTTCTCGTAAGGCAGAACAAGAACACTACACACAAGTAGCAGAACCAAACGAAACACTTAAACAAACGCTCCACTGGAAACACGCATTCTGACTGACAAACTAAGTCCTTTAACTAGTGAATTAAACTCGTGTCCATAGCTGTATACCAACGACAGCACACTAAGTATACTATTACCAATGATTGGCATGACTTTAAGAAGTTTAAGCATGGCAATGACTCTCATAGATATTAAGTTCAAACTGCCTAAGCCTACAATTAATACTCTTACTGAGTCAATGAGTCATATAGCTTAAATCTAAATACTTTACGATATGCAATATTCCAGCGAGCATTTGGTTTACCCACCTGAGACTGAGTAAACCTCAATGCTACTGAGCAACCAATCTATCAGAATATCAACAACCCACACAGGGCAACCGGATCTTAAGAGTCTGAGATGCAGCTTATAATGGTTAACAGTGTCAAATGCCTTGCTAATATCCAGAGCTGCTTTGAATACAAAAACTGCCCCAGTCAACATGAAACTAGCGGAAGCACCTATCCTATGTTTTAGTTAAGAGTCAAAGCCTGAATCGATGGCTGATGCAGAGATTCAGAAACGCAGACGAATATTAGTGCAACCGTTTGACATCGGATGATGCCTCACGCATCACACACGGGCGCCACATAAATTCCTACTTAATTAGCCTCCAAGTTGACTGCCTCTGACTGACCTTGGGATAGGTGCTTCCGCTGAAGGCATACCTAGCGTCCCAGACAGTTGGAATCGACTTCCGGACTGGATCAGATGAATTCCTCTGGTCATCCTCCAGGAAATACTGTGTTCCAACCTGAGTCGCTTCGCTCTGCAGTCAAGCATATACAATGGCAACGATTATGATGATGTATGCATATATGTATACACAGATGTTTGTGTGTATCTGGACTTTTATTTATATATATTAAAAGCAGGTTTAATTCAAATCCTAAGAGCATCGTCGTGCGGTGATTTGACTTATGAAAGTGGTGATGATGATTTAGGTAATTATGATGAAGGTGATGGTGATGATGATTTAGCTAATTATGATGAAGGTGATGGTGATGATGATTTAGCTAATTATGATGAAGGTGATGGTGATTATGGTGGAAATGACGATTATGGTGATGTATGCTTATATGTAAGTATGTCTGTAGACATTTCCTCGAGCGTCTGTTACGATCTTGCAATGATGTTAAAGTCAGTCTGAACAAAGAGTTAATCTATAAGCGAACGGTGCTCAGATAACGAGTAGATTCTCCACTGGTGAGCACCCGCAGAGCACAACCGAAGTATTCTCATCCAGAGTAGATAATAGTTCATTGTCTGAGTTTTCCATCTCCCTCTCTGGAAGCCAATGCACTGCGCATTGTATATTTGGTGTACTCGTAGGTCACCTCTGTCAAAGTAGACCTCTTTGTCCCTTCTCTCAACCTGACAGTCTCTTTTTCTCCGTCCCTGCATGCTTCATTATGATGATGGTGATGATAATGATGATGATGATGATGATGATGATGATGATGATGACGACGACGATGATGATGGGTCATCATAATCCGAAAGCAACAAACGTCTCATACTCACCCCTTCCCAGCCGAGAGCCTGCGTTGGTCGAAGGCCGTAGTAAGTGGCAAATCCTTCATTCAACCAAATGTCATCCCACCATTTGCAAGTCACCAGATCGCCATACCACTGTCAACGCACCAACATCCACTTCATTCAGACGTTCAATATTTGTCGCCTCGTCTATGAAAATGCATTCATTCATTCATTCATTCATTCATTCATTCGTTTGTTCGTTCGTTCGTTCGTTCATTCATTCATTCACTCACTCATCAATCCTCATTCATCTGTATACAAGAAATATATTGGAATGTTTGCATTACAGTGCCAGCAGAAAACTTGACGACCGAGGATCGTGAGTGAAATGAACAGTCTGAAAACATCGCCCTATCTTCACGTGATCTACTGCGAGTCGAATCCCAAGCACCGAGTTCAGTAGCAGCAGAATGTTCGAACTTCATTACTTACACACTCACGTATTCGAGCGGTCAATCATACACTTACCCGCTAACGCTGTCTTACGGACTGATCTTCTGGACATTGACCTGATTACGGATTGGATTTGATGTGCCATAGGTTGACGCTTTCTGCATTAGACACCGGCGCAATAGAAGCTACTATTAGTTACAATTACACTCACTCATACTCATTCACTCCCTCACTCACACTCACTCACTTCTGCCCTTTTCTCTTGTGCTTTAAATTGTAAGTTTGGAGACCTTATTTGAAACCAGTTGAAACAGTTGACATGAGCCCCCAACTTAGGAAATGGGCGCAGGAAAGGCTTATAAGAGACGGTTACCAAGTGAGCCATTTCGTGAGACTGTATGGATCCGATGCCCTGTTTTCCAGAGGCCGCTGAGGTGTCAGGGTTGTAGGCAAAGTACTCTTCTCCGTAGCTGATCAGACCCCAGTTCTCCATGGCTCCACCCTTGTTCGGAAACACAATGTGGTCTACAAAAGGTTAATGATACTTTTCAACTCAGATTATGATACCTTACCCGACGATCCTCTCTCTCTCTCTCTCTCTCTCTCTCTCTCTCTCTCTCTCTCTCTCTCTCTCTCTCTCTCTCTCACTCTCTCTCTCTCTCTCTCTCTCTCTCTCTCTCTCTCTCTCTCGGGTGAGATTCTAGGTTGTGATTCGTTGGCACCCTCACTAGTGAACCATGCATCAACCAATGACGAACTTTTTAAACCTCTAGGGTGGATAATGAACCATTTTACACTTTGGAGGTTGAAGGTTCGTTCAGATGAGGCACACAGGCAACATCAGCTTTACAAGGCATCTCGGGAGTCGAACTCCGTCACTAAGTAACCCATTCTCCGGAAGGATTCTGCTACTGTGAAAGAGGTTCTTTGCTAAAATTTATGCGAAAGGATTAGTAGTTTAGGATTACCATTATGATGTTCTTCTGTTTCTCTCTCAAATTCTCTCTGTCTGTGTCTTTCTCTGTCCCTGTCTGTGTCTCTCTTTGTCTGTGGCTGTGTCTGTGTCTCTTTGTATGTCTGTGTCTGTGTCTATGTCTATGTCTGTGTCTGTGTCTGTGTCTGTGTCTGTCTGTCTGTCTCTTTGTCTGTCTGTCTGTCTGTCTGTCTGTCTGTCTGTCTGTCTGTCTGTCTGTCTGTCTGTCTGTCTGTCTGTCTGTCTGTCTGTCTGTCTGTCTGTCTGTCTGTCTGTCTCTCTTTGCATGGATTACATAATCCTAGCGCTGACTGACCGGATTTAGTTTCCCTGTAAGTGATACCAGTTTCGTGATCGAGCCAAGCCTGGATCTGTGGTGCCGTACTTTGGGCAAAGGTCATCTGTGGAACCATTTCAGGCCTCGCCCAGATATTGACCTACGACGGTAAAAAAGGAAACGGTAACAGATTCACGTATACGCGATTCAACAGAAATTCCTCAAAAGCATTGCGCAAGATTAGCACGCTTCTGTATATTAACCACACGAAAATAAACATCAAGATAAGGCACTCATCTAAGACGACTCTAAGGAAACTCCTCAGAAAACAATGAAGGCGGGCATCGCATGAACAGGTGAGTGAGCGTTGATTACCTCGTATCCATTGATGCCACCTGCAGGAATCTTCTGTAAGTCGCCGACGGCAAATGCGACCAGGTAAAGAGCCATCTTGGGTGTGGTGTCGTAAACATCCGCAACCCACCCATTACCTCTGCAGTCAACACAGTCACCACTATATCGCATTGAATTGGAAATCAATCTTTAAATTTATCAATATCAATAGCAGCGTTGAATTAACTCTCAATGTACCAATCAGTGGTCGCTTCGAAATGAGGTTAATAGGTTCCCTGGATTGTTCGGATGGTCGTCTGAAACTCTGGATGATTCGCTGCTCGTTTCTCTCGGTAGGAGAGTTGCGAACGTGAGGAGGTAGAGAGTTCTAGATTGTGGTACCAGCAACTGTGAATGAATACTGGCCAAAGACAATGTACCAGGAATAGCATGCTCTCCAACAGATTCTGGTCGAAGAGAGAGGATCGGCCTCATCGTTCACGTATGTGCTGCAGTCACTTCTTTCCTTCGTCTGTTGCCGCTCCTCCGATCTCTGCCTCATCATTAGCCAACTGTTATCTATAGTTCTGTATATCAACAGTACCAGTCGGGTGAATGTCGCAACCATCAGCTGTTCCATTTTCATAACGAGAACTTACAGTAAGACCCTGCTAAACATGAGTGCTATCTGACTATTTTAAAATTACAATTACAATTGAAGAAGAAGAAGAAGAAGAAGAAGAAGAGCAGTCCCTTAAGCTAGCCCTGAGGCAGCCATGGGTATGAAGTGTTAGCGACTTCAGTTTCTTACAATTACACCTGAAAAATTACGTGAGGTGTAACGCTGTGCGTTGTAAAATGACGCCACGTGCAGCATAGGCTTCATCAGACGATTACCTTCTAATTACCTTTTGAACTGTGATTGGGTTGCCTACCTGTCCACAGTCTCGAGGAGGGGAGTGTTTCCGGCGGATACGGCAGGGGGCTTTCGGACGATCGTCGTGTTGAAGGTAGCCTTGAAATCTGGCTCATCAAAGCTTGGGAAGGTCAGACGACCTCCATGATCCTCCAACTGGATCGTTGCTACGTACCTTTAGCAGACATAGAAAGTATCTTCCTTATCATCATAATCACCATCATCAACAGCAACATCATCATGGTTATCAAACTCTTAAAGTCGTTGTTGTGTTTTATTATCCTCATCATGATCAGCATTAGAATCAGTATCGTCATAATAGTAGGCCCTAATCGTCGTCATCATCATCATCATCTTTATCGACGACTTCATCATCGTTATCATCACCATCGTTAGTAACATATTATTGTTTATTTAAGAACTTCAACACACAAAAACTTATTCTCGCCTGTTACGAATTGAGAGCTCTAGCAGACAAAAATGTTTCAAACAGACAATACAGTCATAATTTATCATGTTAGAAGAAAGCGATTATTGATGATAGACGTAATTTAGGCCCCCTATCATAAATTCGAGAATGGGCTTCGATAAGTTTCCCTTCAATCAGTGAAACGAAGGAAGAAATTATGAAATCGAGAGATGACACCAGATGATCAATAACAACAGATAACATCCAGATAGGAAAATTTAATTATGGTTCACTTGGTTTGTCCTTCACTGTCGTAGAAGTCGTAATAGAGTCCGTATCCATCGTCGCGAATGGTTCCGGTGAAGTTCAGTTCTAGAACGTAGTTGGCGTCTCGGGTGAGTTGTAGTGACATATCGAAAATGAGCCAGTCAGCGGAAGGATAATAGTACCAAGTGGTCAACACAGGTTCAGTCACGTTGTCGGCATTTCCCGGAGCCAGGTAGATTTTTATCGAGGATGCGACAATCACCAGATCTAGGCAGTTGATGAATAGAATGATTGTTCACTACAGCCATCAATCCCTTCGCTCATCCGTTCATTCATTTATTAGTTCATTCATTAATTCATTCATAATAAATTTACCTGTGATCTTATACTAGAACAACTTATGGCAACATGCCTTGCCTCATTTTGGCCATCTTCCGTATGGGACTGGTCGTTTATTGACTTCTGCACACAACATCGAATCAGCACAGTCTTGAAACAATGAAACTTCATTGAAACAGCAATGAAACACAACCGAAACACGAAGAGTTGATACCAAGGTCATTAGGTCACCTGAAAAGGTGAGATAGACCAGTCGGGGTTCGGCTCGCCTGTATTTCCATTGTTAATAATGGCGAATATACCATTTCGGCTAAAATTTGACGCCCTATAACATTGCAGGGTAATATATTGCCATAGACCAAGTAACTGATCATTTGCAAAGCATGTTATGCGCTGAGTATATATCACAACTGTTGATAAAAATAATCTTTACATCAAAGTAATTTTTAATGCTGAGTTTGAAATGGCTAAAGTTAGGGAGTTTCATTAGATCAGTGACAAGAATACTTCGTAAGGAAAGGACAGAACATTTTGATGCGAAATTGTTTCAGTCTTCGCTCCTGTGTTTTGATGACATTCTAGATTCGTGCACATCGTTATGAGGTTGCAACATTTAATGTCGAAGTTACAGGACAAGATTTTTCAATGATACCGAAAAATAAACAAACTAGTTTGAAATTTGGTTGTATCTTGCAACCGCAATATGTGAGACATTTTAAGTACAGATTGTGACCTTTGGAGTTGATCGTGACGGTGTTCGAAGGTTCGACGCAGGTGAAGAAGATCTCAACGTGACCGTCGAAAGAAAAAGCAGGCTCTCCGTAGATATCAGGTGTTAACTCGACGTTGTAGTGATAGGGACGGAAGTTCTGCGGGAGGCGTCCGTCCGTCTCGTCGAATACGCCACCTGTCGAATGAACCGTTAACCAAAGTGAGTCGTTCTATAATCCGAGTGTCGCTTTCACCCACGTTGCTGTTTCACCTTCCTCCTGCAGGCCCACGTCGATCCCATATGGGAAGCATATTCCCATACAGGACCCATACTGTGCCCATGTGCCCATCTAATACTTACACGGCTGCTCACTGAACAAGTTTTGACATTTGAATAGAAATAGAAATCATTTCCAGTGAATATAATAGTGTATGTAACATAGGTCTATTCCATATAACCTCTTTCTTAACTTATTATAACGAGCTTATTATTTTACGCTAGTAAATAGGCCAATAGTAAGCTTACTACTACTAGCATTAGCAATTTAGCACTAATGATTATAACAACAGAGAGAAAGTAGCTGTTGTAGTATTAGCGTATTATTGATAGTAGGGGCCTATTAGTTGCAGAACAAGCAGTTGCAGTAGTAATAGTTGTTGCTGTATTAGAATTAGCAGCAGCAAAAAGTAGTTGTAGCAGTTGTAGTAGCATCAGTAGTAGTATTAGTGCTGGTGGTAATAGTAGCAATAGTGGTGGTGGTGGTGGTGGTGGTAGTGGTAGTGACGGTGGCTGTGGTGGTGATAGTGGTGGTGGCGGCGGAGGAGGAGGCGGCAGTAGTAGTAGTAGGCCCTAGATCAGATGTAGTTAAAAGTGGAAATCGTTAACAGCTGAAGCTGGTAGGGCTCTACATAAATGAGAATGAGTTTGATGAATGGAAGACCTCTTCTGGCTGTACTTGGTAGTCGTCGTCCGTTGGCGCCGACAGCCAACATCGTCCCAACCAGCAACACTGTGAACGCCGCCATCGAGTAGGATCCCATGATGACAGACGACAAACGGTCGAACAGAATGACGCTCAGCTGCTTCTTATATAATGGACCAACCACCTGTTGCTCTTATCATCGAATACTGATACGACGGACAGACGGCTGAGAAACACAAATAGGGCCTACTACGCATTTAAAAGCACTCGACCTAAAACACGACTAAACAACTTCGTCCTGGGCATAAATCGACGGTCGCATAGAGGATGGCTAATCCAAGAATTGAATTAAAGTCGGTTGGGGACATGCGGAAATGTTGTCAGCAGTGTGAGCCACGACCTGTTATTGCCAAGAACTTGGCCAGAATCTCATAAGACTGGGAACCTGTTCAAGCTTGGTGTTTCTAAAAAGCAATTGATACCTGGTATAACCACCTGCACACATACATGCGTACATACATGAGTTCCGGTATCTTCAGCAGAGGCGGTTTGTGTCCGTTTCTATATTGAGTGGTTGAGTAAAACAAGCGATTGAACAGGTGGCAAATGCTCTAATCTAGAAACTCATCTCTGAATGGTTGGCTTCTGGTAAACCAGGCACGGATGTTATCTGTGAAAACCACATCGACTATATACGCAATCATTGAGGACAGGTCGGTCTTATAGAAGCCAACCCTAGGAAAGTGTATTGTCTGCTTTCGGTTGCATATCTTAGCCTCGGTTATTGGCCGGTCAATTCCGTAGATGTCCTATACCTTCCGCGAACAGTGTACTTACATAGTACTTAGAACTTACATAGAACTTGGTACTTACATAGTACTTAGTACTTACAAAGTACTTATTACCTCCAGTGCAGGTCTGTATATCTGGCAACACATCTTCTCCATTCGTCACTGTCCATCGCCAGTCTTCCACCCTCCTCCCACGACATCTCCAGTCACTTCAAGTCGTCTCTGATGGTCGCCAGCTAATTCTTCCGTGATCTTCCCCTTCTCCTGTTACCCTCAGAATCCACATCATCACCTGGTTGCTACCTTTATTCATACGAACCACGTGTTGTACTACAGAGAGTGTGCTTAAAGATTAAAAAAGGATGTTAACCTAGGACTCAATGTTGCTAAGCGTTACAACACCAAGTCATGGATAGGATGGATAGATGGTAGAATCGGACGGCGATGACTACAAGCACTCTCTTCCATCCATCCATCCACCCATCCATCCATCCACCCATCCATCTACCAACTCACCCTTTCATCCACCCATCCATCCACCCATCCATCCACCCACTCACCCTTTCATCCACCCATTCATCCATCCACCCATCCGTCCACCCATCCACCCACCCATCCATCCACCTGTCCATGGATTCTCTGTAGCTCATTAGAATTCCATCCATCATAATAAACCAACTTAGTCGCTCTTTAATCTGCTTTCTCGTTTCTTGTCCTAACTAGAGACAAGCCCAACAGGAAGTCGGGCCGAGGAGACATGCCCCCACCCTCACCCCCCACCCCTCCGCTGGAAAGACCGGACAGGAACCGAAGCGGTTCCAACTGGATGACTAATTTACTGGTCCAAATCAGGAAACGATGATAAGACTCCGCGAGGGACAAACACTGCACTTCCTTCCGTCGAAAGCCAACGAACCCCGTTTGCCATGCACTCCAGGCCGAGAGCAAAGAACTTCCGCCTTTTCCAACGGCCTCAACCATCCATCCCATAATCCATCCATTTACCTAAACATTCACCCATCTATCCATCCATCCATTCAACATACATCTATCCATCCATCCATCCAGCTACCCTGTCATCCATCTACCCACCCACTCACTCATCCATATATCCATAAGCTGATTCTCCTTTTAAATTGTACAGGATAAAGAAACGATTACTTGGTTTGTTCTTATAATTGAAGAACAACAGCAAAGACTTCCAACTTTTCTAGTTCAACATATCACCTAAAATCCTAAATCAAGATGATTTAGTTCCGACTTCATCACCAGAGGCGCTACTTTCAGAGAGTACGTACCTCCAATGTTTAGACTGCAAGTGTTGGCGTACCTACCTGTCACTCCTTTTCATGCCGTGAAAATAGATGTTAACCCACCGTTTTTTTTTCGTTTTTTTTTCTCCAAAAAACGTCGTTTTTTCGTTTTTTATTTTTCTTGTCGTTTTTTTCCGTTTTTATGTAACTTTATTTATTGATTTATTTACTGTCTGTTAATGTTTTTCAGTTTCTGTTTAATTTTTTGTCTGATGTCCCTTACGTCTTCTCCATACTTTCAAGGATTCAGCTAATTTACCTCACTATTTACGTCATCATTTTGAGAAATAAATACTTTATGAAAGAGCACAGTACCAGAAATAAAATTTTATAAAGTTATTTCTAAGTTATCTAAAATACGAAAAGAAAAGGGTGCGGAATGGATTCACGTTACTTTGATACACGAGAAAGACAAAAACTCAGCATTGGTTAAATTGAAATGTATTTACTGTGAGAAAGTTTACACTATGTAATCAATACCTACAAAGTTTAGTTTTTAATTGTGTTAGTGTAGTCAGCATGAACTTATGTGGACATATGTTTACAATTCAAATTTGGAAAAATTTCAATATTTTTAATTTCTCAATTTCTTAGGAAATTTCTTAGTACTATAGAAGTATCACTGAAGTACCATATAAGTACCATTGAAATTCCCTAGAAGTACAATTGAAGTACCATAGGTCCATACATGTACCATACAAACGGTATCATAAACTCTGCCTATTCCACAGAGGACATCCCCTGCCCTTCGCTTCTTCGCTGTAAGTCTTTTCTCCTTAGACCAAACCTATAAGAAATAAAATAAATGTTGTAAAATGATGTTATTTAGTGTTTACTAATAAAGTTGTGTTATTTGCTGATTAAATTCTGTAAACAAGGTTTTAAATTTTAAATTGCAGTAGGGCCTACAAGATGCGAGAAAGTCAACTTAATTTCTTTTTGTCGTGTTTTCCCGTTTTTTTCGTTTTTAATTTTTTTTATAAAAAACGACGTTTTTTTCCGTGTTTTATTTAGTTTCTATCGTTTTTAAAAACAGTTCTATGGAATAAACAATGTCGATTATTGTGAACTTGGCATTTCTCTACTGTTACTACTTCTACTACTACTACTACTACTACTACTACTACTACTACTACTACTACTACTACTACTACTACTACTACTACTACTACTACTACTACCACTACTACCACTACTACTATTACTACTACTACTGCTACCACCACCACCACCGCTGCTATTACTACACTAACTTCCAACACACACTAACAATAGGCCCTACTACTGCTACGATATTATATTATATTACATTACACTACATTACATTATATCACATTATATCACATTATATTACATTGCATTATATTATATTATATTATATTATATTATATTATATTATATTATATTATATTATATTATATTATATTATATTATATTATATTATATTATATTATATTATATTATATTATATAATATTATATTATATTATATTATATTACATTATATTATATTATAATATATTATATTATATTATAGACTGGCATTTAAAGAGAGGCTATTGACCCATACATGACGTCATTCCGTTCAACTGTGTCGGCGCCACCTGCCGACGGGGGAAGGGTGGCCTGCAGAGGGCGCTGCGTGAAGCGACGTTTTACGAGGAGACGAACGGAAGACGTCGTTCGTCCAAAGTCAACAATGACTTCGACGAAGCGTTTGATTCCATTAGGAGGGTCGACGCCAACCGACGATTGGAGAAGGAGAAGGAGAGGAAGAAGGAGCAAGGATAAGGAGGAATGGAGAACGATGGGAGAAGACGAGACAAAGAGAGATCAATGACTACAGGACACGATGAATTAGTCGATCCAACTACACACATACACAGCCAAACACACACATATATATGTACAATATATATAACACTGATATATATATATATATAGTGTGTGTATCTATATGTTTAGTGTCACATGTGTGGACTATGGTTATGTGTTTATACACATTAGGTTCTGGATTTAAAAAGGAGAGAAAGAGATGAGTGTATGGTACATGTATGGTTCATGGCCAGGGTTCATGGTCCTATGAGGTCAAAAGGTCGTTCGGCTGAGGTGCAGACAGGACAGTACAGGTGGCATCGTATTCTATGATGGGTCGCCATCCATGGGTACTAACACGGCTCGTCTGTCTTAACTTCCCTGCGCCTGACAGCCTCGCATCAGCAATACGAAGCAACCACCGATTACATATCTGATAGATGTATGAGTCATTCTGTTAGATCAATAATAATATATTTCTGTATGAATTATAAGGAATGTATATATATATGTATGTATGTATATATATGATTGTATGTTTCTAATATCTAATAACTTCTATAGGTAGCCAATTGGTTACAGCGCACGGCCTGTAGCGCGGTGAGTACGGGTTCGAACCTCGTCCAAGGCAATTACTGTGTAGGGACCTTGAGCAAATCCTTCACTCACAACAATTGCTCAGCGCCATCGATGTTCTGTCCGTATGGTCGTGTGCACTTCTGAACTTTGCAAGGTCAACTTCAAATACAGTTGTATTGTATGGTATCATATCGCACACAGCATCAGGTGATCGCTTCAAGGTGAAATCGTAGCCAAAGTACAGAAGCCAGGTTGAAATCCGATGAAACCACCTGTTCTAGAGTTTAGAATTGCCCATCAAGGCCATCTGAATTCAGCTGGGCTGTGGCGGATATATCTAAGACTATTTTCATGCACAAACAGCAGACATTGTATATTAGAAACGCCTGTGTATCTATTGTTACCGGAAAGCAGAAACATATATCGCTGGCAATGAAGTACACACGGTGCTTGTATATGGAATTGATGGACAAATAATTGTAATCGTAATTAAATGTAATTAGTTGCTTCTTTTCCATTGTTGTCTGAGGCAAACGGCATCTACCGATGGCGAACCTAAATCAATCCGTGATCAGGTCAATATCCAGAAGATTTGTCCATTTAAGAGAGGCAGTTTTAAAGAAGCAAGTCTTGATCTATGACAAGAGCGACTGTGCTGAATGGACAAATACAGGGAGAGAGTTCCTAAATCTAGGTCTAGAGAGGGAAAAAGCTAATTGTTCATCAAGAACAGTTCTATAGCTCTAGGTATGACCAGAGTCAGACAATCAGGTGACCTGGTGGAATAATGGTGAGTAATACTCCATCATGTTTACATAAATGTAATTACTCGTTGTGGTCTACGTTATTAGGATTGTCAGTAATAAGGTCGCTGGATAAGGAGTGAAGATCTTCGTTTTCTCTCTGCTCTGCAATGCAAGGCGACTCGGTTGTTCCACCCATCCGGACCTCCGCGGTCCTGTACAGAAGTGTTACTGTGGTCGGCCCATCCTCCTGGAACAAGCTGCCTAACAAGTAACAACCTGCGACATGAGGTTCTCATTCTCTTTGCCTCTTTTACGCAAGCGCTTGATGACCATGATTCTGTTCGATCGTCGTTTCATTGTGTTAGGTTGGTCGCGCCTCTGATAAGTCTCTCTTGAAATGGCGCTATATAAATCTGCAATTACCATTACCAGTTAGACACCCAACTACCATCTTGAGATAATTTACGATATCACCGACTGAGCCTAAATTAATTGGGGTAAGTGAAGAATCTGACAGAATTGGTTTCAATTTCGATTCTGTGCAAAATGTTTTAAAGAGAGTCATGCAGACCAACTGAGGCCGTAAATTTATAATTTTCTAATTGTAAAAATCAAAGATTCATATCGCGCCTCTCCAGGGTTATGAATGTTTGAAAAGTCGAAGTGTAACTGTCGTGGTCTACGCGGGTGCATGCATCAAGGGAAGAAAACCGACGCGTCAACAAGCTTGTTTACAACGCACGGAAAATTCTGCAGCAAGCTGTCAACATTAATTCGTTGCATGCAACAAGGATATACGTGTTCAGTAGGACTTTCCAGGGAAAAGTACAGTGACGTCACAGAACGTTCTGGAATCCGGGAGAACTCTATATAAGATAGACCTGATGTACATTAAGGGCCTTTTGACGAAGATTTGTAAACGTTGAAACATTGCTCGTATAACGTTCAATCGAGACCAGCCAACCTGTGTGCTGTCTACGATTGTGATATTTGGTAGACGAGTTGACTTACTCTACACTTAATCGACTTTATTTTTAAATAAAGATCTTTTAATAGTTCCTTCGTTGGTTCGTCGTTGCGATCGAAGGAGTCGACCGCGACATTATTGGTGTCAGAAGCGGGATCATCGGTGTTGGATCCGGTGAAGAAGACGCGAGCCGGCGGAGGAAGGAGTCAACCCGGAGGATCAAGAGACGGTCTGTTCCAGACAGCGAGCGGATCGAGACGCCTTTCTACCGTGGGAGACGGGTGAATCGGCATACGACAGTCGGACGGACGAAGTGCGTCGTTCGGCTGAGACAGCAGAAGACAGCAGTCAACATACGGGTAAGATCCTAGGTGTTGTCGTGGCTGAGAAGGAGAAAAGAGAGTGGAGTTGCAGCCGAGTGGGAGGCAGCCATTATTTCTCTTTCAATATCTGCTGATTATTTCTTTGCAATTTGATCCATTGTTGTGATCGAGGCCAGACTTGCGTGAGCTTGTATAGTTCTTGCGTACTTGGCGAGTGTACTTCTTTGGATACTGCATAGTTGCACTTTGGGTTGTGGAATTTTCCTTTTGTGTGGCGGGTTTGCCGCGTGGTGTCTGTTTTTTTTGTTGATTGTTGTTGACTGACTGTTTGTAAAAATGGAAGCGTTGACAACAGAGATGCAAGCGAATATTCGCAAAATGTCGTCTGAGCGCCTTAGGGTGTATCTTATGAAGGCAGGAAGGGACGAAGATGATGTTATGTCATGGGATCGAAATCAATTAATGGAAGAATGGGCCATGGAGATTGGAAAAGAGGAAGAGGAATTTAAGGGTAGTCCAATATCTCCAACAGGAGTGGATTACGAGCTGCAGAAGCGCCGTCTGGAGTTCGAAATCCGTAAATATGAAGAACAAAAGGAGAAGGAAGAAAGGGAGGAAAAGAGGAGAGAGGAAGAAAAGAAAGAACAAAGGGAGAAGGAAGAAAGAGAAAGGGAGGAACGGAAGGAGAAGGAAGAAAGGGAGGAAAAGAGGAGAGAGGAAGAAAAGAAAGAACAAAGGGAGAAGGAAGAAAGAGAAAGGGAGGAACGGAAGGAGAAGGAAGAAAGAGAAAGGGAGGAACGGAAGGAGAAGGAAGAAAGAGAAAGGGAGGAACGGAAGGAGAAGGAAGAAAGGGAGGAAAAGAGGAGAGAGGAAGAAAAGAAGGAACGGAAAGAGAAAGAAGAAAGAGAAAAGAAGGAACGGAAAGAGAAAGAAGAAAGGGAGAGGAAGGAAAAGCAGGAAGAACGAAATGTTAGAGATTCTTTAGCAAGTCGTACTAAGCGTTATAGTGATGCCCTCAAGAATATTCTTTGGAAATTTCCTTCCGACCCTATAGAAATTCCAGGTTTCTTTGATCACTTGGATGGTTTGTTTAATGTGTATGAGGTGGATGAAGATGTTAGAGCAAAATTATTGCTAGCCATTTTAAGTGAAAGAGCTAAGGCATTAACCATGCGCCTTACTGAGGCACAGCTCCATGACTACAAATTCCTGAAGGAGTTTTTGCTAAGGGAGTTTAAGATAAGCCCTTCAAATCTTAGAGCCCGATTTTGGTCGTTGCACAAAGCATCGGACGAATCATTTACAATCTATTCATCCAAATTGCGTGTGGCTCTTATGTATTATTTGAAAAGTAGAAAGATAACTGATGAGTTTGATAAACTTGTAAGTTTATTGGTTGCGGATCGGCTTAAGGAGTCCTTGTCGAAGGCTTGTTTAGATTATATCTTGGCCCAAGAAAAAGAGGAGTGGTTGAGCTGTGAAGACATAGCTAATGCGGCTGACATTTATGTAGCGTCGCATGATGGTGGGAATGACTTAGTGTGCCGTAGTCATCCGACACCGAAGTATAACAATTGGACGAAAGGTCAACCACATGTTCAAGTCAATAACCAGACAGCTCAACCCAAGTCTCCCAAACCGGGAATAAGGGGTGAAGCCAAGATAGGTGCGAGGGTGTCTCAGGAGGAGGCCAAGGTAAAGGGTCTCTGTTTCCTATGTCATCAGAAGGGTCATATGGCAAGGGAGTGCCAGACCAAACCAAGTTCTAAAAAGGTGAGTACTTGTATATCTGGGAACCCAACTGAAGAAGTGACCGACTTATTTGTTGAGAAGGTCAACGTGTTGCATGAGATACCTGAACAGGTAAAGCAAGGGAATTTATTGGATAATTCTAAACCAATAGGGTTGGAAACTGCTGTAAGGGTATACGAGAATAGTATTGATGGATTACACGAGAGGTCGTATATCAATGTACAGATTGAAGATCTCCCTTCTCAGCCAGCATTATCTGATTCAGGAGCAGAAATTTGTTGTATTGATAAGAAATTAATTGAGTCACTAAACTTACCCGTGATTAAACGGATTAATATAATTGGTTTTCAGGGAGAAGGATGTAAGGCGGATGTAGTATACCTACAAATGAAATTAGCTAATTCAATGGAAGGAACGACGAACATTGCGCCATCTTTGTGCGTCATGTTCGCTGTAGTCCCTGAACTAAATGAACGGGTTATTTTGACACCCCATGTTGTGGACCTATTAAGGGATAGTTCGCAATATGTAGTGATGGTAGCTGGCGTAGATCGATGTGTACAAATAAATAAAGGGGCAGAAGAAGATAACTTAGGAGTTAATATCGAGAAAAGTAACAGCAACGAATCCTTGCCGTCAGAAGTGAATGAATATTCTCAGGAGCAACTAGTTGATGATTCAGATAATTTTCTTGATGTTGAGTCAACAGAGTTCAAGTCTGATGAGGGAGTAGCGAATAATGATACTTTATTGCGTGAGCAACAGAATTGTCACAGTCTTATACCTTGCTGGCAACAAGCGAGACAGAATAAAAATAATTTCTTTATAGATAATAACCTCCTGTACCACAAAGGGGAAATTATGGGACATAAGGTTAATCAATTATGTTTACCGGAAGATAGAATCGAGGTTGTCTTGCGAGTAGCACACGATGCCCCATGTGCTGGGCACATGGCTTTTAAGGCAACGAGAGCCAGGATCAAATTAAACTTTTGGTTTCCAAGAATGGATGAGAGGATTCGCGAATATTGTGCGTCTTGTCAAATTTGTCAACTAAGAACTCCAGTTAAAGTGGCAGATCGAGTCCCGATCACTCCTATTCCGAGGGCGGATGAACTCTGTTTTAACCATCTAAATATGGATTGTATTGGCCCTATGGTAGTGACTGGAGAATCCAACAAATCGAAACCCCAGTACAATTATGCTCTGGTTCTGGTGGATAAATTTTCTCGTTGGCCGATGGCGTATCCTCTTAGATCGCTGAATGCAAAGGGAGTTTGTGAAGCTCTATTGCAAGTTTTTACAACTTTTTCTATTCCAAGGATCATCAGTTCTGATTGTGGTACCAACTTTACCAGTCGTTTGACGAAAGAATTCTTGCGGCGAATGGGTTGTAGTCCCAGATTTAATACCCCTGGACATCCTGAGGCAGCTGGATTGGTTGAAAGATGCAACCAAAGCTTGAAAACCATGATCTTTAAGCTTGCTCAATCTGATCCTCGTGGATGGCACCAATTGTTACCGTTTGTTCTGTGGAGCCTTAGAGAAAAACCTTCAGGCACGACTCATATTTCGCCATTCACTATGGTTTATGGAACTCTTCCTCGGGGTCCACTTAGTGTGTTGAAGGAATCGTGGGCTGGCGAACGAAAAGTACCTCTTAACTTAGGTAAATCACCCGAAGAGTATCTCCAATCACTGAAGGAAAACCTCGAATTCGCGAAAGTTTATGCAGATTACTATAGTGATATAGAAACAAAGCGGTATGCAGATTATTATAACTTGCGTAGTACTGACAGAAAATACGAAGTTGGAGATAAAGTAGCAGTATTAGCACCAGATTTTGGTAGTTCTAAATTTTATAGTCGATGGCAAGGACCTGCTACCGTAGTCAAGGTTAAATCCCCATATTCTTATATAGTAGAAATAGAGGGAAAACAAAGACATTTACACGCAAATAAGATCAAGCGATACCATGAACGACTCGAACAAGCGATGATCAATAGCTGTTCAGTAATTGTTGATCAAGATGAAGAATTTGGTATAGTAGAGGTTGTAGATCAGGAAGAACGTGAACAAATAAGTCCGAGTAAGCGAATTGATCCTCTGATTATAGCGCATCTTTCGCAAGAGGAACAGAAGCAACTTTTTGAAGTTTTGGATCGGCACTCGGCAGTATTCGTGGATAAACCTGGGTATTGTCCAGTATTAGAACATGAAATTAAGATAACTCATGATTTCACTCCTAAGCGTTTAAGGGCATATAAAGTACCTGAGCTACTTAAACCTGAAGTACAACGCCAGATAGAAGAAATGTTGGCATTAGACATTATTCGACCATCGAAAAGTGAAATGGCCAGTCCGGTAGTTTGCGTTTTAAAGGGACCCAAAGGTCAAAATGGCGTTCGACTGGCAATTGATTATCGCCATGTTAACAAATATTCTCTAGGTGATTGTTACCCGACCCCAGACATTGCTGACATCTTACAAAAGGTGGGACGGGCAAAGTTTATTAGTGTTTTCGACGCGAAATCGGGGTATTGGCAAATTCCAGTTCGGAAAGAACATCGATGGCTTACGGCATTCGTATGTGATGCAGGACTTTTTGAGTTCACAAGGATGCCGTTTGGACTCAAGTCCGCTAGCAATACCTTTATTCGTGCTATGACCCAGGTTTTACATCCAGTGCGAAGTTTTACCGAACCATTCGTCGATGATATGGCAGTGGTTTCAATGAATTGGAATGACCATTTAGAACATCTAGAGAAATTCTTGCAAACTATTGAGGAAGCAGGACTCACTTTGAATTTAAGAAAATGTAATTTTGCACAAAACAAAATAAAGTTTGTTGGCCATATAGTAGGGTCAGGTTGTATTGAACCTGATCCAGGTAAGATCGCTACGATCAATGATATCCATCCTCCAACAACAAAGAAAGACGTTAGAAAGGTTATGGGTTTTTTCAGTTACTTTCGAAATTTTATACCTGCTTTAGCTGAAAAAGCACGGGTAATAACTGATTTGACACGAGATAACATACCTACGAAGGTGCCTTGGGAGCAAAAGCATCAAGAAGCACTAGATAAGTTAAAGGATGATCTCAGTAAAGCTACACAGTTGCATACCATTGATTTCACTAAGGAATTTGGTTTAAGTGTTGACGCAAGTGCCACCGCGGTTGGGTGTTGCTTGTTTCAGTGGACCGAAGAAGGTCAGGAAAAACCAATTGCTTTTGCTAGCCTTAAACTTACAGATACACAGATGCATTGGTCTACAATTGAGAGAGAGGCTTTCGCAGTAATTTGGGCACTTAAACGATTCAAGTCATGGATATTCTTATCAAAGATAATCATTTATTCAGATCATAATCCTTTGTCTTATCTCACAGATGCAAGCCCTAAGAGTGCGAAACTGACTCGTTGGGCGTTAGCATTGCAAGAGTTTAACGTGGACTTTCGATATCGTCCTGGGCGTCGGGGCACGGTGGCTGATTTCCTCTCTCGGTTGTGACTCGGATGGTGAAGGGGGGAAATGGCCCGACACACGGGGATCGAGCCCGCAAATTGTGTGGATGGGTTGGCTGACTGGTGTGTTTTGTTTTGTTTGTATATGCTGTGTCGAGATGGAGTCTGGAGGCCCGGCTTGATTGTGATGACCCGTTCGGGATGGTGCTGAAGACGTGTCATCATCTGAGGGCGGAGGGAATGTCGTGGTCTACGCGGGTGCATGCATCAAGGGAAGAAAACCGACGCGTCAACAAGCTTGTTTACAACGCACGGAAAATTCTGCAGCAAGCTGTCAACATTAATTCGTTGCATGCAACAAGGATATACGTGTTCAGTAGGACTTTCCAGGGAAAAGTACAGTGACGTCACAGAACGTTCTGGAATCCGGGAGAACTCTATATAAGATAGACCTGATGTACATTAAGGGCCTTTTGACGAAGATTTGTAAACGTTGAAACATTGCTCGTATAACGTTCAATCGAGACCAGCCAACCTGTGTGCTGTCTACGATTGTGATATTTGGTAGACGAGTTGACTTACTCTACACTTAATCGACTTTATTTTTAAATAAAGATCTTTTAATAGTTCCTTCGTTGGTTCGTCGTTGCGATCGAAGGAGTCGACCGCGACAGTAACATTCCACGAGATGACGGTAGATCTGCTTTTGATTCGCTTCATTTTGCTCGTCAGTGTCACTAATTGGCTACTCGGTCACCTGCAGTGTCACGACCTCATCAAGATTCTTTATATACCCGATCAATTCATTGATAAATGAGCAGGGTCTAAGTACCATTGAAGTACCATTGAAGTATGGCTTACCTTTGAAGTACCATTGAAATACCAGTGAAGTACTATAGAAGTATCACTGAAGTACCATATATAAGTACCATTGAAATTTCCTAGAAGTACCATTGAAGTATCATTGAAGTACCATAGGTCCTTACATGTACCATACAAACGGTATCATAAACTCTGCCTTTTCCACAGAGGACATCCCCTGCCCTTCGCTTCTTCGCTGTAAGTCTTTCTTCCTGCACAGTCAATCTTTTCTAATCGGTACTTCTGTGTAGAGCGTCACACAATGAATTACAATGTAACATAATGTAATAAGACGTAAAATAATGTAACGATCCAATGTAATAATGTAATGATTCTTAATGTAATCCATTGTAATAATGTAATTCGGTGTAATATGGTGTAATACGATGTCATAATGTAATCATGCAATATAATGTAATATCGTAATAATTTAATAATGTAGTAATGTAGCATAGTGTGATAACGTAGTAACACAATAAATACCACGTAATACGCAACAACGTAATGTATTACAGTGTAGATAAAGTGATTCATTCTAGTGTAAATACGGTGTAATGTAATTGAAGGCGTCGTTCTAGTAATGCGTCATATCTCGTCCAGCCATAGCAACTGCCAGTTCCGGTCCATTGCGGAACCCAGCGTGAAATGCGTCCGGGTAGAAGAATCCATCCCCGGCGGCGGTGACGGGGCAGGGGGGATAGACGCCCGTCAGACCGTCGTAGAGACTGAGCGGGTGGGGCTGGCCTGGGTGTGCAGGTGGCGCCAGTGTAGTCGAGGCTGAACCGAACCAGAGACCACTTCCGGTGGTGGTGTTGGTGAGGTGATGGTTGGGTCCAGTGGTCGTCGATGTGGCCTGCGATGATGATTTAGAGTCAAGGTCGGTGTCCGCGGCCGAGACGTTGGACGCCTCTGATGAGTCATGTGACATCGCCGTCTCTGATGACATCATCCGCGGCTGGTGATGACGTAGGGGCGTTGTGACGTCGTCGTGAAGGCTCTGCAGCGGAACTCCGCCCAGCTGTCTGTGATTGACAGCACGAAACAAAAATAGAAATGGAAATAAGGAAGCAAGGAGGGAGAGAGGAGGTAAGAAAGGAAGGAAGGAAGGAAGGAAGGAAGGAAGGAAGGAAGGAAGGAAGGAAGGAAGGAAGGAAGGAAGGAAGGAAGGAAGGAAGGAAGGAAGGAAGGAAGGAAGGAAGGAAGGAAGGAAGGAAGGAAGGAAGGAAGGAAGGAAGGAAGGAAGGAAGGAAGGAAGGAATAAACTAATGTACGGCCTAACACACGCACGAGAGAGAAAAGAAGTAAATGATTTAGACATCAAATCTGTCTGTCTGTATGTCCATCTGACTGTGTGTCTGTCTGTGTATCTATCTATCTATCTGTCTACATGTCCACCCATCGTCCAATCTCTCCGTGTATCCGCATGCGTCTCATCTGATATCAAACAGACATCAGAGTTGTTCATTTGTAATAATTACCGCCAGACGTCTTCGTCGTTTGACAGGTGCCATGAGATGCGGTGGCCATCATGTATTTCGTCTGCGAGGCTGTCTCAGAGATTAGCTCCCTTAGCAGGCTGACGCAGGCCACGCTCCACCGACGACGCATGGAGGGGTTGGACCCTTCGGAGGTCATGACGGGGTCACCGGGAAATGCCACTGGGGTGACAAACAGTAGAGCACCTGATGGAACTGCGCCGGATTTCTGAAGCTGATCATCCGATGCAAATTTAACTCTCGCAATGTGAAGTCTCGTTGTATGTATTTATGTAGATATCCGTGTATGTATGTATCTAGACAGGTATAGGTCTTTCATTTCTTACCTTGACTTATCTTGTCTTGCATCATCCTACTTTTTTCTAATTTATCTCACTTTGCGTTCTATTCGCTTCCCTTCCTTAGTTTACCTTAGCAAGCCTTCTTTTACCTACCCTGTCTTAATTTACTTTGCCTGTCATGCCCTACCTTTTCTTGATGTACCTGATCTTGCCTTCCATATCCTGCCCTAATTTGCCTGAACATATCTAGCATTGCCATACTTTCCTTTTTACCCCACCTTACCTTCCCTGCCATAGCCTGCCTTGATTTACCTTACCTTCTAAACCCTGCCCTTACTTGATTTGCCTTACCACGGGTTCGGATCGACCGGGTTGAGCGTGTTCACCGGGCGGCTGCACGTCTCATTGGTTTCGCCAAGACTGACCGTGTCTCGCACTACATGCCGGTGGTCTTGGAATTACTTTCCTTTCCAGACGCATCTACTTCCTGATCTCTTCCATGGTCTGGAGGTGCATTTAGGTAGCGGCGCCCCTTACTTGCGGGGGTTCTGTGTCCCCGTCTCGTCCTATAGAGGTCGCCGTTTCCTTCGCTCCGTCGTTCACGGCGATCTGCCCGTACAGCTACAAAGCAGCACCGGGCTTTCTCTGTTATTGGCCCTGCGATGTGGAACGACTTCATTTGGAGATGCGTCGTCTCCCTCGGATCCTTCCCTCACCGTGATATGGGCTTGTCAAGATTGCTTTTTCCGTCTGGCCTGGGTCGGGAGCACTCTGAGTAGAGACCTTGAAGAGGCGCTATATAAATTTCGATTGATTGGTTGATTGACCTTACCTTCCATGCCCTACCCCTCCATACTTTACCTTACTTTACCATACACTTAAGTTGCTGCTATGTGCTATGGTTGATTGTTTTCGTTCTGGGCAAATTCCTCGATTCGCTGTAGAGGCGTCATTGTCCAATCTGCAAACAATGCATTCAATTTGCCATCGACCACAGAACAATTGTCCACCGACGGAAGATCACACAACACCATCATCACCACCACCAGCAACTGCCGCATCGTGCAACGATGTCCTCGCTCTTCTTTCGAACAACCTGTTCTCGACCCTCAGACTGAATCCGCTTAGCATAGATCTCGTCCGTTGAAGGATTCACTCGCCGTCGCCTGCTTGCATAATCAATCAGCCGAAGATTCGTTCACATGTGATGATAATTTCTCTGATTTCGATGCTCCATTTAGACGCTCAGCCGCCCTAATACAATACGCGGGACCGCTCACCTGCTGATTGGCACACGCATTCCGCGCCGACACCTGTTAGAATTGTAATTGGTACGGCGCAACAAACACCTGCAGTGAAAGCGCCCTCTTGTGGACCGACGCCTACCCTGTAGTGTCTGCTAAGGGTTGCACTGTGTCTCTCGGTAAAGTGTCTGGATTTAATAGATATTAAAGTTGGAATGTTTTGTAATAGTTAATAGTTAATAAAATGTTTCTGTAATCGCCAGATAGCCATTTTCCCACGTTTCTGAGAGGTGAATGCCTAGCAAAGCGACTCAGTTTTAAAAAGTTACTAAGCGTAAATGACTTTCTCAGATCCCCAACTGGAACCAATTAAATCCTAAACTGTACAGAACTTGAACACTCTCCTACAGTCCTGAATTGCACTGGATGCCGATGTTAATCGCGGTGTAATATCATTCTTACAATAATTCTTGTGCGTAATTGTCTCGAAGGTCGCAGTGCTCCGTCTTATCCCAGGAAATAATGTGGCTCGGTCTCCTCCTTCCCTCTCCGTTCTGCTGCGTAGGCAGTGCTGGATTTAGATATAAGCTAAAAAAAAGCTACAGGTTTAGGCCTCGCAATCCGCAGGGCCTCAAGACAATTCAGAATTTTTAGGGGAGGGCTGTTTAAATGTTATGTGTACTGTAAATATTATATATTATGTCGAACTTTTTAAACGGCTTGTGTAGCAAATTCCATCTCGCCTGAGTAAATTCATTCATTTGAAAACAATTTGAATTTTGTTACTTGCTATAAAATAATTAAAAGGCATAGGCGATATGTATTCCAGTTTTGTGAGACCATCTGGTGTAATTTTTTAACGGGGCCTCCAAACTTTATACAGCCTATGGCCTCAACAAATCAAACCAGAGCGAAGTTTCTCTGCTGGACCGTGAAAGCTCGAATCTGTGGGACAACGCGTCGTTCCTTAATTCTAACCAATTTTTCGTTTTGCTTCTTATGACTAAAACTCTTGCATCATTTTCTCTCTGTTTCTGCAACTGTTAACTCACTATTAAATCAATGTATTCATGCGGTCTTATCAAACTGAGTTATTCTATTTAATGCAATCTGCGTGAGACATCAGGACACGGTGGCCGATTGGTTAAGAGCTCGCCTTGTAACGCGTAGAGTACGGGTTCGAGCCTCCTCCTCTCCTGAGACGGTTACATCAATTTATGCTCTGTCTTTAGCTAGTGGCGCTTAATAAATGCATAATTTATTAACTCAATAACTCAGTCTTCATTCCCTAGGTGGCGATTGTAAAATGAGCAGTAGTATATATGGACGCCTTGCATGGCTGCCACACAGTTAAATTCGACTCGTGTTAAACTTGTTATCGTCTGTTACTACTATATCATTTAATCTTACTGCGTACTTGTCGGTTTGAACTTAATAAACGAATATTATTATTAAAAGATTATTAAATAAAAGTTCAATGTAAGATTATGATCCAATGTGACTGAGTGTGGAGCAATGTTTCATTGTACTGTCGCAAACCGCATACAGTGCAAACGAATTATAGCAACTTACAGTCAACAAGCCAGCATTGCTTTCTTAGCAGAAAATAGCTCCTCTTGGAGTAGCCCAGCGGCGCTATATAAATTCCTGCTACAGTCGGAATTACGATTACTTTAGGGTGAGTAAACTTGAAATAGAAGCGAGCAGTGGTGTAGTCCTAAAAAATGAAGTGGGGGAACGCCTAAAAAATGAAGTGGGGGAACGCCTGGAAATTGAAGTAGCAACTGTAGCAAAAAGTGCAATCTTGCAAGAATTTTGCATAGTGTGAGGAAAAAAGTGGGGGAACGGCGTTCCCGCCCCACTACACCACTGGAAGCGAGTAAGTAAGATGGTTGACCTGTTTTTCATTTGTGCTGCTCGATCCCTCTGTCTCCTGTTCTTGAACCAGTTGCTGACTTGTGTGTTGCTTAGTCCCGTCATCTGCGCCAGACCTCTCTTGTCCCTTGGCGACGGGTACGGATTACGGGCGTACCAGTCGCGCAGTACGCTCCTCGACCTGTCCTTGAAGCAGTAGCTCGTCTCCTCTCCGTCCCAGATGGTTCGCGGCAGAGGGTACTTTCTCCGTACCCGGTACTTCCCCACTGCTCCGAGCGGGCGTCCCCTCAGATGCTCCGCCTCGACGTAGTGGGCGCGAAGCCAGAGGGTCTGGAGGCGTGGGTGGTTGGAGGGAGAGAACTGGTGGCTTTCGAGGATGCGGTAGAGTTCCTTGTAGCTTCCGGCGTGGAAGGCGACCACAGCCCTGGCCTTCAGGACACTCTCGTCCTTCTGGAGTCGGTCACAGGCCGGAAGAGACCAGAGGAACCGGGTCAGGAGTTCGATGTTACCGCTCGTCAGCAGAACCTCGCAGACGCAGGCCACCTGTTCCTGGGTAAATCCAAAGGATTGACTTCGGTCACCGCCTCCGCCAGGTGGCAGGTCCGTCGATCCATTGACGCAGCGCAGTGAATGACAAGAAGGAGGGGTCTGACCGTACAGCATACTTACGCTTTTAAATGCGCTACAAAATCAAGATCGTCTCTTTGGCTCTGATCTTCCGAATCCAGGCAACTGTTTGAGGTTCAACCGATTAAATTCTGTGGATATCGCCCGTCCTTTTAGCACTTATTATATCGATTAACTAATTCTGAAAATAATAATTAATTTACTCGTTGTATCAACGTTCGATCAACTAAGATTTAACAAACAAACCCTCAAAAGATCTCAGGAACGATGGAACGAGAAATCTCCAATAATAGTTTCTCTTTATTCTCCTGTTTATTTATTTAGTTACTTGTAGATCATACAATTGCATCGCCTGTGGTTTCGTCCAGTTTCGATGACCCAGACCATGTAGTCCTTATAAACGACGAGACTGGACTCAGCTTTGCATCCTCGCGATCTCTCAACCGAACTTATAAGCCGTCATTTGCGCTTTGTAAGGTAATGGAAAACGAATTTCTTCAGCCTCCCTGCAGTCGCCGCCAGACTCCACGCGTTGTAATTGAGACGGGCTTCCCCGCTACGCTATTGTCTTCCCGACAAACCGTTCCGTCTAAAGGGTCTGGCGGGTCTGCGGCGGCGGCGGCGGTGGACCCAGGCGGACGCTACGTCGAGTGGGCAGCGGAGGGGCGTATCACCAGTCGCGATCGAATTCCGTCGAGGCCTGGAGGAGGACGTTCGCTTGTCCGATGGCACAAGCCAGTTCCATGGGAACGACGAATTCACGGAGTTACGTGAGAAACTGCGCACATGTGGCTGGGTCTTCCCGACAAGGAGCTGCGGCGATTGGACAGGCTATCGATGAGCATCCGCCACTTGGCTGCAACTCAGAGAGACAGAGACATAGACAGAGAGAGAAGGAGAGAGACAGAGACAGAGATACAGTGAGAGGTAGGGGCTTCGGGAGTCGATAAAAGACACACCCATCTGTGGATCGATTGATTGGCAGACGTTGGTAGAACGACGAAATCTGATACCCTGTTTATCTATTCAACCTTCGTAACTCGAAACCACTCAACGTGTAGAACACGTCGTTTCAGACCGAGGCCTACACGTGTCCGCAGTTTCTCTAATCACGCTCTTGCTCCGCTCAGCCTAGGCCCCACTTCTCGTAAGAACGCCACCGCCCACCACCACCTACCACCACCACCACCACCCACCCACCCACCACCACCACCACCCTTCTCAAAGCAAGTCCCTCCTCTCACCTGTTCGACCCCACCAGTGACCCCGCTTGTCTCCGTAACATTTGCGCCGAAGTTCTCTTGCAAGCCCTTACCTGTCAATCGTAATTGGACATTTTCTACCGCTGCTTAACGCTAAGCGCAGTGCACCAGCTCATTCGCCAGCGCTGGGTCAAGTCAGAGGGGTTGTTGAGAGACCGAGGAGCTGCTATGTTTATGGGTTGAGTGAAATGAGAAGATGGCGCATTGGGTGGATCAGGGTAAGGTGTGTAAACGATTGTCGAAAACTTGAGTCCTGTGGAACGTGGTAATGACTTCCATAGCGCCGTCTTCATAATTCCCATCGACTCTTGTGGTCTCTCAGTGTCTGTATAGTCCAAGGGACTCTCAATGTCTGTATAGGCGTATACGGTATACCACATGTTAAAGGCATAGGCGTAATTTGTGGGGGTACGAGGGGTACCCGTACCCAACTTTTTAGACTGGGGGAACCTTACCCCTCACTTTTTAAACGATGCCAATCAATATTTCATTATTACTGCAATTAAAAAGATGGCTTGTTTTTATTGACACAAAAATTAATGAGAATACTGTCGGAGTAAAATGTGCAAAATGGTCGCCATGCGAAAAGTGAAAGTGGAGAAGAAATTGGTACCCCTCACTTTTTATACCAAAATAACGCCTCTGGTTAACGGTAACATGGCTAACGTATCGTAGAGGAAATGGGAAATGCCTGTCCTCATTGTTGCATGGCTCAAGTGGGTGAACTGTTTTCAGCTGGGAAGTTCGATAAGTACCGGAAATTAACGGATTTGGCCGAAATAAAACGCCCTAGACATCGATTACGTGAAATTGATCTGGAAAAATCAATCTAGAACAGAGTCATATGCCCTGCAGGGCCTACACCGCAAAATTTCATTGGATCTTACAAACCTTTTCTCAGATCAAGGCACCCTTACTAAACGTCATGCAGTCAACGGCACCAACCCTTAATCTCGTTTATTTTTCTTCCAATTAGTTCTTTATTTTCGACAACCGTGTTGCGACTATTTCTAGACTAATTTGCGTTTTAAAAATAGTAACAGACCTTTGTCAACAGAGATATTTGGTAGCTTCGGAGGGACGAGAAAGTTTACCCCTCTGCAATAACGTGCTATTGGCTATACTAAACTACAGTTCAGAAAATAGAAGAATGAGAGTCAGTTGGCTCTGTAAGGAGCAAGGGATGACCTCAATCAACAATCAATATCTAGTGCTTGTTTTTAGAAAAAAGGTTCCGAAACTGAACATTTATGGAAGGGCTAAATCGAGGGCGAAACTCGAGAAAACAAATGGGGAGTAGTTTGAGGAGGGTCCCCCAAGAAAATTTTTGACGTCACATTTGCAGTATGAAATGGTACATTTTGAACTATATAATTTCCTAGATTACAACTTAGATAGCAGATAGAGTTAGACAATAATCAATTTTGGTAAAATTCATAATTAAATTTAATATTATGGTTACGTTTCTTTATGCTTTGTTAAATTATTTTTAATAGCTGAAAAAAGGTGCCGTTATGTCGTTCTGGAGCGTTCCGGCAGAAAAAAGCACTGTCAATATCAATGCATGAAAACGATTGCGTGACGTCATGCAACGTAACAGACGTCACTCAGGCAGGTATTAAGAAGAGGTGATCTGACATCGAATGATTGTTGGACTGTTAGTCTGTTGCACTCTGACTCGCTCCTTATAAGCAAGTGCTGCTCCTGTACTGCTGCTGGTGGCTTCGTCGCATAGGCGTAATTTTGTTGGGGGATACGAGGGGTACCCGTACCTCCCACTTTTTGGACTGGGGGTACCGTTCCCTCACTTTTTGACCAATGCCAATCAATATTTTATTATTGCGCCTTCCCAGAGATCGCAGTCTCAGCCTTGCTTCGTGTATGTAAGAAATTGGTACCTCCCCTCTTTTTAGACCAAAGTTACACCTCTGCTTCGTCGAATCGAAACTTGGAACCCCGATTAAAACAATAAGCAAAAGTATTAAATGAACGAAGTCACTAGCTAGGGGTTGTGATAGCTTAGCGACTGGTTACGACTTGAGGGCTTAGCGGCTGGCAGCTGCGCAGGCTCTGGGGACTATCCCAGAGCCCCTTCGTTTTCTCCTGTAGAGTGTAGAGGACCTCTTGCTTAAACAGTCGCGTACGCCGCAGACTCATGCGCAGCACTTTCGTTGACTTTCGTCGACTTTGTGATCAGTTTGCGAGCTTCAAGACATCATCGAGTAGGTACGATGACGTCAAAAAGTCTTAGACCGTAATTTAGTATGCGCTGCAACTTAGAGGAATTGATGCTATACTGCTTTTATCTGGCGAATAGAATAGCCGCGTTGTAAACGATATGTTTTCGTTGGGCCCTGCCGTCTGGCGAATAAGCGGCAATTAGTTGTATGTGCTCTGTTATCTGGTGAAAACTTGCTACTACCATACCCAGAGCGAATCCTACCAATCGTCGGTTGGTATAATACAATATTTATGCAGCAAATTCTAGGATATCCACTCAGATCACCTAAAAGAGCAGACAGGCTATTCAAAATGAGACCGCAAGTGGGTCTACAAGTAGTTCTTGCTTATAGCGACGATTTCTGATAAAACCAAGTCACTTTTTTAAAACTTAATTCGAGAAAAAGGAAGCTGTTACATTTAATCAATCTCTTCTAAAATAGTGTCAGCCGCTAATAGATTAGTCATTGGACGGGCAACTACTCGGCTTGACCTCCCCGGACTCTGACCTGGCACCGGAACGGACAAGGCAGCCTGGGTATTGCGGACTTGATTTGATTTTTAACGCCTGTGCCCTAGTCTCCCTGGCCTGCTTGTGTGGCGCTTTAGATTATGTAAATACATCGCAGGGTTTTTAATCTTTGTTTTGAATAAACGCCCTTGCCAGAGTTACCACTCCTTGGGTTTTTTCACAAGATCTTGGGTTTTTTAATCCGACCTTGGGAAATGGGGTTTTTTCATGGAGACCTTGGGTTTTTACTTGGGTGTTTTCTTGTTTTATTGAAACCCTATTTTTCATTACCTTAATCAATTTTTCCAACGGTCTGGATGATCGAGGTCAATAATAAATGGCGCAATATGCGTGCAAACAAGTGCTATAATAGTTTATTGCTATATTTAGCATATAATTCTAAAGATTAAATGTGTTTTACTAGTCTACTGCTATATTTAGAAAATATATCTCTAAAAAAATTGACTAAAGGAGATTGCAGACTCACACTGTACTTTTTCGGAAGTTTACCGAAGAACCAGCTCTTGCTCTTTTATAAAACTTAAGATATAATATTTTGAGTTTCATCATGGGCCTCCAAAGGAATTTTTTGGGAGGCAAATTTTTTTAGGGGGCCAAAACTAAATTTTTGAGTGGACAAAATGACGTTTTTGCACAGAAACAAAATTTGCATAGAAAAAAATTAAAACTAAATAATGATCAAGAACAGTACTTTACCTAAATAATTAAGTGTTTTTTACACTGAAAATCGTGATGGCACTGTTGTTGTAATAATCATCATAATAAAAGAATTTTATGATGAAAATAAAAACATGTATAGGCCTATAAACATCTTGACTTTGCTTCGAATATTAACTGGTAATTTTTTAGCAATAACGATTACCCGTAAAATTGTAAAAATGTAAATAGAAATGTAAGATAGAGCAATATTTTCATAACAGAATTGGTATAATTGCGTTATATTATTATATTTTATCTTATAATTCGTTTATTAATATCCATAGTCTGCTGAAAAACTACCTTGGGTTTTCTTGGGTTTTTTCAATGTCCTAACTTGGGTTTTTAATTTTTTATGAGTGGTAACACTGGCCCTTGCTTTAAAAGCAACCGGCGATTAAAATGAATATTCATACTTCGGTTCGTAGTTATTATTGGTTGCTTGATATGCAAATAAACGAAGAAAGCTATAATTCTGCTATAATTAGGAAGACACCCAATGAACGTTGACTTTATAAATGAATATTCATAAAGGTCAAGTCAACGGCTATCCCGTAGATTCAACGCTATTGCTTGTTCAAACGGGTGTAAAATTATTTTAAATAGGTTTGTAAATTGGAAGTCTGATTTTAAACCTGCGCTTTTGCAGCAGCTGTCAATTTACGCGTTTTAATAAACCACAGAAATGGGTTGATGTTTGTGGATTTGCGTATTATATTGACAACATCGCCCTAGGGTGCACCAATTTCAGGCCGACTCCCGAGTCGCCCTGAGTCGGCTATTGGTCTGTATTAGTAGCATACTTGATGAGTGCAAAATTGCAAGACAAAAGAGTTTTGGTTGATAAAAAGTAACAAGATTGAGCTCCACATCAACTGTGATGAGATTGTGGCTTGCAAATTGAGCTGCAAACTGTAATGCATCAACCATGCATTTCAGTGTGGAACATGCGTCATAGATGTCGTCAAACAAAGGATTCACAACTTCCCTCTGAGCTGTATTCTCGATTTTTTCCCCAAAACAAGCACTAAACCAAGTGATTAACTGATTAGCTGTCACACTGAACATGTTATATGTAAACTATAGCATTCTGTGTGTTGTATTTGAAATGAACGAATATACATACATACATGCATACATACATGTAAATGCTAGAACTAAATGTCACTCGCATCAACTGCATGGTCCCTCTTGTTTGCTTGTGATTTCGGACGAAATTAGTTTAGAATTATTACATTATTCGTAGAGAATTGCTCTTAGGGATTCTAGTTTAGTGTAATAACTTCTATAGTAGGCCCTACCACTTAATATGCACAGGGCATCAGTCGGTGGTTGCTTGTTTTTCAAATTGAAATCATAGTTGGGAATCGTAATGTGTTGGTGGAACACAGTCAAACAATTGCTGGTTGAAGAATGTGTTTTCTGAAGTGCAGGCAAGATACATAAACTAAAAATGCACAGCCTTTGAATGATATGGGATTATAATTTGAAGTGTTTTTGTGTATTTCAGAGCCAAAATGGAGGCCTATCGAGAATATCAGCAAACGAATCAGTATTATGGAACGGCAAGGTTAGCAAAGGTCCAACAATTCTAGTATAATGTCTGAATGGTTTCGTTATTTCTTAGTATACTTATAGGAGCTGTATTAATTTGCAGACCACTTTGAAGACTTGTGAGTATAATTACGTGGAATATATATCGTAAATCCGTGGTAGAAGAATAGCAGCTACGTATATGAATATTAGGGAATTACTTGGTGATAAAATGATTTGTATCGAATTGGAATGGTTTTGGTGTGTTTGTTAAGTTGATTTGATTCTTGAGCAGTTATCTTTTTTGATGACTGATTTTGTTCATTCAATTGATTTTTTAAGTAAGGGACTGATTTATTGATTGATTGTTTGATTGATTTGTATATTGATTGGTTGATTGATTGATTGATTGATTGATTGATTGGTTGGTTGGTTGGTTGGTTGATTGATTGATTGATTATTTTAGTCATGAGGATCCGTCTCAGGTCCAGATAGAACAGCTGAAGGCAGAAGTTGAAAGTCTGAAAACTGAGGTATGTTACGGAGTGGTATGGTATGGCTTCCTTTGATATGGTATATTCTGGTACTGGAAAATGGTACTTTACATATAGCTGAGGCAGTTATGTAGGCTGGACTGTTAGTCAAGTTCCAATGCTACACTACTTGTATGTGTTAAAAGGGTGAGGGTTGTGTTAAAAGGTAGCAAGAGAGCTTGGGTAAAGAGACATATGAATGTCATTGTCTTTTGTAGGTCCAGCAGTATAAGACGGTTTCTCAGAGCTTCGAAAAGCGAGTCCTCGATCTTCACTTGGAGCTCATGAAGAAGGACGAAGAAATCGCGCATCTCAAAGAACAAAGTGAGCGCTTATCTTCATGCATTTGTTCATCCTTTCTTCTCACTGTCTGACAAATTGACTTATGAAGCACGCATGTTTATTTCAAGCGAATAATTCCAAGTCTTGTGAAATGTTATGTGAAGGAAATGAGTGAAATGGTAAAACTTGTTATCATGTGACACAGTGGCCGATTGGTGGAGTTGTGATAGGAAGTGTGTGCTTTCCCCCGACAGGTTATTTTTTGGAGGTGCCTCGAATGATGAAACCTGTGTCTTTAGCATCCATCTGCTTAGCAATGCTAATGATTGCTGTGCCTTCTACTGGTTAGTACTTGACGTTGGTACTTAAACTGCAAACGTCTGAGCAGTAATGTAGAGAGCAGGTTAAACTGATTTTCATTTTACGAGGGATGTTCATGATGCTAGTTTCTCGTTGATTCGTAGAAAATTTTCCATTGCTTTGGTCACAAGGTAGGAATTCCATCGAAAGACGTGGCAGGCACATTTTGTTGTGATTTGTTAATCAGTTTAAAATTTCATGACCGTTTTAATAGTTTTTGTTGGTTTTACCACTGTTTTGGTTTTTCATGTTTGGAAGTGAAAATACTCTTAATTCAGTATAATATGATTTAATAATTACAGTTTTAACTAGTGTTAGTCAGTGAAGAATTAATTACAGTTTAATTAGGTTTACTTGGTGAATGGTGAAGGATTAGAGTTTAATCAGTTTTACTCAGTAAAGAATTAATTACAGTTAAGTAGTTCTACTTAGTGAAGAATTAATTGCAGTTTAGTTTACTCGCTAAAACTCAGTGAAAATACTAATTACAATTTACTTAGTTTACTCAGTGAAGAAATAAATACAGTTTAAATAGTTTACTCAGTGAAAGAATTAATTAGAATTAATTAGTTTTACTTGGCAAAGAAAAAATTTGATGTTGGTACTCCAGTATTGCTGTTTAGATAAGATTTGTGTTTAAGTTTAGTTTGTACAAGAGACATGTTTTGTCTGCTGAATAGTCTTAGCATTAGTTGTAGTCTTTCAATTTCAGATTTAGCTGGGAAGGATACAGATCAGAGTTCAGAGGTACGTTCCAGATATATCGTTACTTTTAGATCTGTCTTAGTTCGGTAGAAGTAATGATGTTACCTTACCATATGTTAGCGTTCTTAGTGTTGCAGTCCTAGTCCATGTTCTAAACTGTGCACCAAATACTGCAGAGTATGTGAAGTGGTACTTGAGGCAAAATTTTGCTATATCTTGAGTTGTGTTGTTAGACTTCTTTGGTTGTTTTCCTTCTTGACTCTGAATTTTGAGATTTTTTCCCATTTGTTTCGATCAGTTGTGTCCTCAGGATTGACAGCTGACTCTTCTATCCATCTTTCCACCTGCAAGATCTTAATGAGACCTCGTAAACAGATTCTTACTGGACTGCAATTTCAGGACATTTCTGATCTGCTGTGGTTTAGCGCCTTTGAAAGTCTGTAAAGGCTCTGTATTAATATCTAGATAAGTACATATGTAGATTAGATTATAAGTCGTACATAGCGATTAGAGATAGAAGAAGAGCAGTCCCGTAAGTGGCAGCCCTAGGGTATGAAGTGTTAGCAACTTCAGTTTCTTAGCCTCACTGACTTCACAATCGATGTGCCCACTATAGTTCAGTAGGTTAGGGATGCAGGTGGAGCTGAAATCTCAGAACTAATTTCTACCCTGGTGGGGCAAATAGAGATAATGTCTCATTTATTAATTGCCTCTGTTTGTCAAAGGGTTGTGTGCAATGGTGTAGTGGTTAGCCTGCTCGGCTGTCAACCCCAAGGTTGGTTCCAAATCCTCTCAAGGGCAGAAAGATATTCCAAGACCAGATCATGCTTTGGTTTTATGTGCCGTCGGTTGATGCCTTGTGCATTAAACAGTAACACTAGTTAGCACTATATAAGTTACTGCTACTTCATAAATATTATCTGTTCCACTAGCATCCTCTGAAGTTACTGATTTTCTTCTATAAACTGTGGCCAAACTTGTTACTTTTCCAGTTGTGTGTGATTTAGCATTTCCTTGAGATGAATTTTGTGCCTTGAGATGAATTTTGTGTTCTCAACAAAGTCTAAAATAGGATGGAAACATGTTTGACATTTAGTTGATGCAACTGGGCTTTTTAACCGTGCCCCAACTTATCAGTTTCTGTTACATTTACAGAATTAAAGTTGCAGAAGAATTGTCTGTAAAATGTGCTCTGTTGGTCGTTCAGTGTTGCATTGCAACTCTGTGGCTATTAATTATCAGAATTTGAATTTACTTTTGACCTGTGACAGTAACATCTTGATAAGAAAGGGTGAGAATGGGTTATTAGTTTAACCCTTGTTCGGTTCTTGAAAGGCTTCATATAAACAACCTTTTACTGTAATTATTGTGTCTGGCATTAGTGGCCAGTTGAATGTAACTTACAAGTAGTAAGTGGTAGCTATCACAGTAGGTTCTTGCTGTCTGACAAAACTACTCCGTACATTAGTAACCTTATTCTGGTCACCGAGGTCTTAACAAGAAATATTCTGATCCAGTTTTCATTTGTGTGACTTTAGAATCGAGTTAATCTGAGATGTTTGTGCAAAGACTTGTGTTGCCGAGATCTCCGTGTTACAAAGCCTGTTATATTCCAGATTCTTGTGAATTTGTGGCATGCTGTAGTCGGAGAAAATCGCTTGCTTCGAGGCAGTTTCATTTAGGTTGAAGAGAGTCTCAGGTCATTGCGTATTAGTTACATGGATTTGTATAAATTTGCATAGGTATATTTTAACAAGACTTGATTTAAGTGGCCATAGTAGACTTCATGTAGGGATTCAACATCTGTAAAATCTTAGCAGGTTTTTGTCTGCTTAACCTTACTGCTTTCGTTCGTTGTTGCTTATTGGAAAACCAAGTTGTGTGACACAGTGGTCGACTGGTTAGACCACTTGCCTTGTAAAGCAGAGAGTATCAATTCAAGCCTTCTCCCAAGATGGTTACTGTGTAGGGACCTTGAGTAAATCCTTCATGCACGGTTGCTTAGCACCTTTGATTGACGCTTGGTCATGAGATAATGGTGCTTAATAAATGCATAATAATTATAATAATAACCGAGTTGTGAGTTGAATTCCTGGTGTGTGGTTTGTGTCATGTTAACTCTGGGCAAGCTGTAAACCTACATGTGCCTCTCAGTTGGAGAATGAAGAGATTAGCACCAATGTTTGATAAGTGATCAGTTGCTGTCTTATCTAGAAGCTCATCACCTCATGCTGTCTTTTCTAGGATTTTGATTCTGAGCTGCTGCGTAAGTTGTTTATCGGTGGTCTGAACTTCTCGACTACTGATGAGATGTTGAAAGAGTATTTCTCAGAGTTTGGCACAGTCAACGATTGTATCGTCATGAAAGACCCAAACACGAAAAAGTAAGACCATTCGTTGAGTTAAAGACTTATATTGAATGACATGTGTAGCCATCAAATTAAAGACAAGTTCAACTTGGGTCCTTTGCTTGAGAAAAATGTAAGAATTCATCGAATTGAAGACTTGCTGGACCTTGCCACTTTACAAGATATAATAGAATTCATTATTTTACAAAATGCTAAGAGAATCCATGAAGTTAAAGACTTGCTAGACTTTAGATCTTTGACTTTGGAAAGACTGCTTTGTTTTATTGATACAAAGGACCTACAGCTAAGACATATCAAGCGCAGTTAGTACATGGAAAGCTGGTTGTCATGGCATACTGCACCACTCCATTCTTTATTGACTGGCAAATAAGTATACTCGAACTTTTCAAAGACTGAAAAGTGGCTGTCGGATGTTAATGGGTGCAACTTTAGGTCAACTGCAAGTGTTCCCTCGGCTATTTCTGGCTGAAAGGTTTGACTTGGGAATTTAACCATGTTCAAATACTTTGTTGTCTGTTTTGCAGGTCCCGAGGTTTTGGGTTTGTTGTTTTTGCAACGACCGCGATGTTAGATGCAGCTCAGGCGGCCCGACCTCACACGATCGACAACCGTGAAGTGGACACGAAAAGAGCGATGCCAAGAGGAGTAAGATGGTTGATATCTTCTGCCAGACTGTGTCCTTGCCTGTCTCTGTTTTGCAAAGACTTCCTTCCTTATCTGTGTAACCTAACACCTTTCTTCGTTATATGTGATCCGTTGAATTCAGTTTTGTGTTCAGTTGGGCATCTGTTGTTAATGTGTTGTCCCCAGTGTTGTTAGTTGTTATTGTTATCAAGATGGACAACGTTTTCAACCTCTAATTGAATCTGGAACTTCTATAGCGCCTGTTATCATTTTGTAAAATCTGGTATCGGTCGATAGTTGTGTCTAAGCAAAGCACATTCTGCATTCATTTAGTAGCCTATGTAACTGATTATGAATCTATCAAAGTAATTATGTAGAACTGTTTTACAGCCCAGGCTGTAGGGACGATGAAGCTGAATGCCTGTATAGTTTAAGAATCTGTTAAAGCACTATGCAATAGTCTAGTGGTTAGCCTACTGGACTGTCCGCCAAGAGGTCGGGGTTCAAATCCCTGCCAGGGCAGAAATTTATTTAGAGACATGCTCCACCTGTGCCCCTAGCCAGCTCGGCTGTAATGAGCACATTGACCGTACACTGTGGGTGGGAAGATCAGATGGTGAGGAAGTGAATTTGCCACCTGCCCTCATATGCTGAGGGTAAGAAAATGAAGTTGCTAACACTTTATACCCATAGCTGTCTCAGAGGTAGTTCAAGGGACTGCTCTTCTTCAAAGCACTGCATATTTTGTACTATCTAACAAATCAGAGAGTGGAGCTTGTAATTGAATCATGTACATACACAATCCTAGGAAACGACGAAGAAGCAGTCAGGAATCTTGGCAAAGAAGATTTTCATCGGTGGTCTCAAAACAACAACAGACGAACAGACAATGCGTGACTACTTCACTCAGTTTGGCACCGTAGACAATGTCGACATTCTCGAAGACAAAGCTACAAAACGCAAGAGAGGCTTTGCATATGTAACGTTCACTGACAGCGACCCAGTTGACAAAGCCGTCTGTAAGTGATTGTCTATGAACCTCAGCTGCAAGTTTTTTAATCGGGGAAAGTCATTATGTCAATCTAGTAAATATTATGTGTGTGAAAGTTGGTTTAGAGGTGGTTAAGAACTTTCTCTGAGGTGCTGGATATTATTCTTAATTAGCTACTTCTACAGCACTGGTGTCTAATGCAATCTATACCAATGGCTCATCTTAACCCAGTCAGAATCAGGTCCAAATCCAATAGATGAGTCCACTGAGACAGAGAGACAGCCTATGGTGGATGGGCAGTTTGAATAATGTAAGTCTTAAGTTAAAGAAGAAAATAACAAAAGTACATGATGGGAAAAGGTGATTCTTGATAAGAGTTCTGTAATGTTTAGGGCTATCAGTTGCCTTGGTTGCTTTGTTTCTCATAGTTTAAGAATTTTCTTTTGTTCTGTTTTGATTGTTAATGTAAGAGATCTGTTTCATTTACTTCTAAGTCAGTTTCAATCTAGTCGTAGATTCACATTTTATCCACAAAACTGTTTCTGTTGACCTTCTGGATTTTTATTCAATTCGTTGATGGAAATGTAAATTATTTTTTGCAGTGAAGAAATATCACACGATTGATGGAAGACGATGCGAAGTGAAGAAAGCATTTACGAGGGAAGAGATGAAGAACAAGAATGCTCAGGGTCCGAGTCCAATCGCTCAGCAGCTCGGCAACGTCGTCGGCAACTTGCTCGGCAATCTCGGAATGGGCAACATGAGTGGCCGAAACAACAATATGGGAGGCAACTTTTGTGGACCCCAGTGTGGTGGCAATTTTGGCCCCAGTGGCAATATGGGTGGTAACTTTGGGCCTGGAGGTAACTTTGGACCGGGTGGCAATATGGGTGGTAACTTCGGACAGGGAGGTAACTTTGGACAGGGTGGAAATATGGGAGGCAATTACGGTGGGAACTGCACACATGGTGGAAACTTTGGACCAGGTGGTAACAGGGATAATATGGGAGGTGGTGGCACTGGCGGTTGGGGTCAGGGTGGCAACATGGGAGGAGGAGGGTACTGTGGAGGCGACGGTATGGGAGGAAACATGGGTGGTGGAAGCAATATGGGAGGAGGAGGAGGTTAGTGGAATTCAATAAATTTATTGAAATTGGTTTTAACTGTATTATTTTTATTTTGCTTTGAGTATTTGTGTTTGAGTTCAAAAGATGAGTTCTGAAGCAATCGTGAATGCCATTGGCAAATGGCTTAGGACATGAAAGTGAAAAATCTGATGATGTTTTCACTTGAATTTCTTTGAAACGGGTAAAGGTAATACGGTGATAAGATAAAGGTAATACAGTGGTTTGCATTGGTTCCAGTGTTGGAAGATCATTTGACTGAGGTGCATAGAGAGCAGCAGTAATCTGGCAGGAGGAGGATTCCTTCGTCTGATCTATATCGACTGATTTAGATGGATTGAAATTCAATGTATCTATTGCACCAATGACACTTGAATGAATTGCGATGAGTACTGCTGCGCAGAGATTATTTATTTTATTCATATTAATTTTTTAACTTGAGGTACATGTGATCTCTCAGGATTTCAAGAATTAGGACTAGCATTATTCTGGGATGGCTTGTGTTCATTGATGTCGTGCTGAGTGCCAAAAAGTGCTGTGAAAAGCGATTGCGTTTAATCATTGGATGGCAACAGGTAAATGCTAGTAGAGAAGTGTATTATTATTATTATTATTATGTTGCATTTATTACTTATGTAGGCCTACAATCTCAGTAAATCTGAATTCTAGATTTGAAATAGTTGTATGAGAAAGTCTTGTTCAAAGTCCCTAGACGATAACTATATGAGGGTATGAGACTCAAACCCATGTTGCAAACCAAGCAGTCTAACCACTCGACCACTCATCTAAGGAATTGATATTCTACAGTGTACACTCTATGGACAATGCAGGTTCCCTGGTCCTTACAGAATTTCTTCTAAGGCTGGGTTTAGGAAATGCTCGGAAGACGGTGAGTAACTGTTTTGATGACATTTGCGGCTGAGTTCAGCGGAGTGGTGTTTTATTTTCTCAGGTTGGAACCAGGGTGGTAACGGTGGCTGGAACCAGGGAGCCAGTGCTGGTTATACAGATGCTGGCCAAGGTATGTGGGTCATCGCTGATTTCAGCAAATCTCAACTCTTGTAGACGTATGTACTTCGGCATCTAAGTAGCACATATGACTTGTAAATGTATCAAGTGGGCCATTTATGGCTAAGGGAGCTAAGTAGTTGTTACTTTAGGTAAAGAGAGAGTACATATTTTGCAGTGAAACTAGGGAACATTGCTTACTGTACGTTCCTTGAAATTTACTCCACGAAGAAAATGCAATAAGTAAAAAAAGTCCAATGCATATGCACTGATGCAAAGGCAAGTCACCTGCAGATCTCCACAGGTAGGAGATTGTGATTATCCACGATGACTCTAGTTGAGTACTAGAATAGACAGCTCTCTGATAATATGCCGGGTGGTGTCAGCTGGGTGAATTCGAGTGAATCGTCCAAGTCGGGGATTTGAATCTGTTCCTTCATATGAAGCCAGTGCAGCAATTCTTGCTTATAGTAGGTGTAAGGGAGCATTTTCATTTTGGCTCATTGATGACAACTTTAGTGGTAGATTTGAAAGCCATCGTAAGAATGTACCTTGTAAGATGCCCTCTGAGGTTCATACAAGACACTGCAAAGTGGGCTCCACATACATACATGCACACACACACAGACATACATACATATATATTCAGGCTTGCATATACATACAAATGCACATATACACGCACAGACATACATACATACATTTGAGGGTCAACCGGACGTGATGTATCGTGAACTTTGAACTTTGTTTCTAGGAATGAGTGGCAACAGCTGGAATTCTGGTTCCTATGGAAGTGGTGCAGCCGTTGGGGCTGCAGGTGGTAAGACTGGAAGTGGAAAACCAATGCGCAATACGTACGCGCAGAGAGGAACCGGACCATATGGAGGTCAGTTTAGGCGACTTCTGTCCTGTGAACAATGAAAACATAGGCATTGTCATCTTAGTAGAAGTCTCGAAATAGAAATGTCTCTATAAATAGAAATTTCTCTATAAGTAGATATGTTTCTCTGTATAAATAGACGTCACCGAATGGGAAGCATAGGAACCAGATTGACTACATACTGATAAACAAAAGATGGAAAAGCACAATAAGAGATGTGAGAACAAGGCCAGGAGCGGACTGTGGAACTGACCATGAGCTATTGGTAGCAACACTGAGAACGAAATTGAAAAAGATAAAGAAAGGAGATCGATTGATCAGATACGACTGCAAGGGTATCACACTGGAATACAGGATGGAAATAAAGAATCGGTTTGAAGTACTAGAGAGAGATGAGATAGAAGAGGAAGAGGATTCGAACAACCTATGGGAGAGGATGAAGAAAACAATAGTCGAAGTCGCAGATAAGCACATTCCAAAGAAGAAGAAAATCACAACAACGACATGGCTATCGAGAGAAGCCATATGCATGGCGGTTGATAGGAAGGCTGCAAAGAAGGCAGGAGAAAAGGATAAGGTAAGGGCACTGAACAGTGCCTTCCAAAAACAAGCACGGAAAGATAAAGAAATACATCTAAACGAATTATGCAGAGAAATGGAAGAAGAGGGAAGGAAGGGACGAACCAAGGAAATGTTCTCAAAAGTAAAGACAATCACGGGAAAATTTGCACCTAGAATGGGCTCAATGAAGGCAGGAGATGGAAATGTAATCTGCGATGAAGAAGGGATAAAGCATAGATGGAGAGAATACACGGAGGAGTTGTATAGGGAAGACAAACGAGTCAAAAAAGAACAAATTGACGTAACAGAGTATGAAAAGGAACCGGAGGTCATGGAAGCGGAGGTAGAATGGGCAATCAGACAACTCAAGGACAATAAGGCACCCGGTCAAGATGGGATACCTATAGAACTGATAAAAGCAGGGGATGATGCGATGATAAAAACAATAACAAAATTGTGCAATCAAATATGGGCAACTGGAGAATGGCCGGAGGACTGGAAGAAGTCGATCTTTATACCTATATTCAAGAAAGGAGATGCGAGGGAGTGTGAAAATTATAGGACGATAGCAATGATATCACACACTAGTAAAATATTACTGAAAATAATTCACAAAAGAATGGAAGGCACAATTGAAAGAGAACTTCCGGTGAACCAGGCAGGGTTTAGGAAATCTCGTGGAACTCGAGACCATATAGCCAACATGAGGTGGATAATGGAGAGACAAAGGGAGTATGGACAGGAGGTTCACATCTGTTTCATTGACTATAGCAAGGCATTCGACTGCATTAACCATGATTTAATGTGGAAAACCCTGCTTGAAATGGGAATTCCGAAACACCTGATAATGTTACTAAAGGGTTTATATGAAGACCAGATAGCGGTGATAAGAACAGAATACGGAGACACTGACAATTTCAGAATCAATAAAGGAGTGAGGCAGGGATGCATCTTGTCTCCATTCCTGTTTAATCTATATGCTGAAAGAATAATGAGAAAGGCAGAACTGGAGGGGGCAATTGAGGGAGTAAAAATTGCTGGAAAGACACTGAATAACCTTAGATACGCGGATGACACAACATTAATGGCAAAAAGAAAAGAGGATCTGGCAGAACTGATAAGAAGGGTCAGGAGAGAAAGTGAAAAAGCTGGTTTATACTTCAACATAAAGAAGACAAAGGTCATGACAACAGCAGATTGGGATAGTTTTGAGATAGACGGAGAGGAAATAGAGGTGGTAGAAAGCTTCACTTTCCTAGGATCACTGGTTGGAAAGGAGGGAAAGTGTGATCCAGAAATAAAACGAAGGATTGCTATAGGGAAAGCTGCAATGACCGGACTGGAAAAGATATGGAAAGACAAACATGTGAGCATAGAAACCAAAAAAAGGCTCGTGAGAGCACTAATCTTTCCTACGGTACTGTACGGTTGCGAGACGTGGACAATGACAAAGAACATGGAAAATAAGGTTAACGCTTGTGAAATGTGGATATGGAGGAAGATGCTGAGAATATCTTGGACTGAGAAAAGAACGAACGAATCAATACGAGAGGAGATTGGAGTTGAGAATGAAGAGTCGTTAAAACAAACTGCGACAAGAATGAAGCTAAGGTTCTTTGGACATGTTATGCGATCTGATGGTCTGGAGAAGGAAATGATGCTGGCGTGCGGTGAGGGGAGGAGAAGACTGGGTCGCCCAAGGAGGAGATGGATGGATGAGATACAAGATGTAACTGGCATGAATTTGGCGGAATTGAGAGACTTGTCATCGAATAGGAGACGGTGGAGTGTGTTCACCAGGACGATCGCTAGAGCTCCACGAGCTGACAGCACAAGGTGACAAGGTGACAAGGTGTATAAATAGAAATGTCTATTTGTTATTAATCTATAAATAGAAATGTCGCTCTCTATAAATAGGAATCTCTGTCTGTTATTAATCTATAAATAGAATGTTTTTAATTATTAATATAGAAACAGAACTTTCTATTTATATAAATCTATAAATAGAAGGGAGCCTCTTTCTATAAACAGAAATAGACAAGGAGCCAAATAACTAAGACAGACTTTATATCACAGACCTTCTCCTACTGACCTTGAAATCCCTTTGGCTCACAGAGTTTCGAGCAGATGGTTTGACTCTCTGCTCCCCTGTTTCGACAACCTTAACTGGAACAACCTGACAACCAATCCTGACAACAACATGACAACGGTTGTCTGTTTTCGTGTATCATTGTAGGTGGATACGGGGTTTCAAACGACCAGACCAGCATGCAGGACAGTGCTCCCGTCAGAACCTAATTAGTGGCGTCATCATCACAAGGTGGAGTTTAGAGACTCTTGCGACTCGTTGCAAGTTGAACACGACTTTTGGGACTGTTGCCTCAATCATCTCTTACAACAGACGTCTATACAGGGGCTGTATAAATGTCTGAATAAATATTTGACAGTGAATTTATTCCATGAGAAAATTGTTTTAACGTCAGTCGATTCATCTCACAACGCGATGTTTTAATTATTAGTGTACATAGTAATTGGCATAGACAATGTTCCATTGTTACAGGTCATTTGCAAAGAAATGACCTGCTTCGACCCCTCTCCTTGTTTGGCATTACCCTCTCCCCCACTTAGGTACTCCTTTTGTGATCCGCACTTCGAGTGAAGTACTGAAGCCTTGATTCAGCTACCCTTTCATCTTGAAGTTACAAGTTGGGGTGGGGCACTCTGATGTCATGTCAAACAGAGGTTTTCTAATTGGATTTAATGCAGTGCAGATGTCTAGACTGAAGTTGGAATTCCGATGGGAAGAAATTGCAATATTTCTCTTACACTTGCGCCCCAAGCGACTGTAGATGTAAATTACCAGTAATGCTAATTGTGGGAACAATGCGAATTGGGAAGAGAATTTCCATTGTTTTCCAAACAGACTGTTCGCAACAGAGTTGATATTGCAAATGCCATTGATTTGCGGAAATTCTGTTTTCCTTACATTTGTTTTAGATTTTCTATGATTCAGTATTCAGGGGAATAATTCTTAAAGAATTTTAACAAAACTTTCCTTCCGTGTTTGTTGAATTAATGCGATAGAATACAGTACAACGTTCTTGAAGACATAGGCGCCGACTTTTGGTTTTGTCTCTGGGTGCCAGAAAGTTTTACACGGCGAAAGGAAATTTTTTAGGAAATCATCTCCGAAAAAAACTGATGACCTTTTTTTTAGTCATCCGGAAAAAATTCCACATTATTTCGTCATTTTCCATCATCTACACATACAAACAATTGTAAATGGAGCCATGTGTCTCGTAAAATTATACGACTTTTTTTTAAGAATTCATCCCCAGACAAAATTAGACGACCGTTTTTTAGGAATACCCCAAAAAATTTGATTTCAGGTCAGAATTCTTCTGGGGGCCAGGCCCCCACTGAACTTTTTCTCTGGGTGCATTGGCACCCAAGACCCCCAAGAAGTCGGCGCCTATGCTTGAAGAGTCCTGCGGGCAGACATTACGAACCGCATAGAGACTGAAAGAGATTTCAGTTACGAGCAAAAGACAGTCTCTGAGTAGGAGGAGAGTTGGGAACATGAGTCGGAAGAGTGGTCCAGATGTTCAGTAATCGAAAGACATTATTTCCCTAACCTCACAACTTGCGTCATTATCTTCGATTGCAGAACAAAGGATGGGTGGTTTAGTTGGCGCATGTTGTTATGGTATTCCATGGAGGCATGGACGTTCACTTGTCCAAATTACTAATTGGTCGACCATAAGGGAAGTCCGCAAAGAAGGGAGAGGGGTAAGAATAAATGCGGACAAGGGGAGAGCGGGGTCTAAAATAGGTCATTTTTGGCGAATGTCCTCATTCGATGACCGTTAACCCTGCTCGATTTTTCTTAACTACTCGGCTCTAGAATGTTGTTGGTCGTTTTCTCGAGGGGGTTATTTAGTTCGGAACGAAGTCCTAAACTATGGCCCCGACGGGAAGTCATAGTTATGAACTTTTAAGGCTGCAATTTTCTCAGCCTCGTCATACTCTTGAGTAGGTCTCTTGTAGAGGCGCTATATAAATTTCCAGAATGAATGTCGAGTGGGTCATTCCTCTCCGTCGCCACCTGAAAGTCCTAGTAGAGTATATTCAGCTAACTCATTATAGCTGTGTTCGCTAGGGGGCGCAAGAGGCTAAAAAATCTGGAAACAGATTTCTGTTGATACTTTTCAGAGAGTAGAGGACGAAAGGGTTTAAGAGACTCCTATCAACTACCGCCATCTACCGATTGGAGGTGGATTACTTTGTTGGATGAGAATAGAAACAAGTCTCATCGACCACATTCATTCAGTCATTCAAAGAGTTTTTATAACGATGAATTAGTGACTCAGAAGAGATCATCTGGAGAGGGTGAAGGAAGATTATGTTTTCCGTTTCCAATGACAATTTCCACACAGAATGTGTATAGAAAACAGTAAAAATGTACTTACAGGTACTATCCTAACCCTTAGCACTTGTGTTGACAGTGCATCCTAGAAGTAGCCTAACTTCCTGCTGAAGATGCTATCTAAGTTGTCGTAATTAATATTACGATTTACGTAGCATCAGGACAGATCCAACAGCCAACATAGGAATGAGGTGCATGTAAGCAAGATTTCCATAACTTGTCTAATTAATAATCCAGATCCTTACGACTTAGCAAGTCTGTGATTTATTATGATTATTGCAACTGTCCCAACACGATTTTTAATGCGAAAAAAATTTAATTATTTAGGTGAAGTCCTCGACCACTATTTATTTTAAAGTCACGTGTTCTGTGTTCACGAATATACATGCAAAAACGTCATTTTGCTCCCCCTAAAAAAGTTGCCCCACCTCCAAAAATTTTGTGCCCCCTACAAAAATTCCATGGTCGTGTGCACTTCTGAACTCTGGAAATATAATTTCGTGTAAATATCTATATACTGTAATGTAAGGTTCTCATGTTCTGTAAATCTCTATACTGATCCAACCAATAACAAAACTATATCTAGCAATGTGCAAAGACGATTACGTTTTCTTTTTTTATCAGAAGAATAAAAATTCCTATCGAAGCATCCATCAAACTTATCACAGTAAACATCATTATCCTCATCATCATTATGGTTACCACCATCCACCCATCACCATTATCATCAACCTATCACCTCATCATCCACCCATCATCATCATCATTATCATCTTCAGAAGACCCTCGAATAACCAAACAACATCAGCTCTAAACCGCTCATCAAATCTCCACCGACTTCAACTATTACTCTAACAGACAACATGACGATCTCTGGCGCCAAGACATTCATTTATATATATATATATATATATATATATATATATATATATATATATATATATATATACAGCACTGCTCCCCATACTGGCATTTATCTTAACAGCACACACACACACACACACACACATGTGTATATATATATATATATATATATATATATATATATATATATATATATATATATATATATATATATATATATATATATATATATATACATGGAGAGAGAGAAGAGAGAGAGAGAGAGAGCACCTTATACCATTTTATCTAATAATAGCGTATACATACGCACACACACACACACACATAATGGATTTATAAGGCGCCTTATCTTATCTTTTTTAGATCGTGCGTCGATGAGACTTAATTAGAGATGATGTCTAACACTACTTTTTTCCAAGGGAAGAGGGCGCTCCATCTGGAATGCACACATCGCCATCCTCATGAGATAGCCTCTGCTCCACGAGGCACCCAACACCTGGCATGGTGCACCAACTGCCGACAGGTAAACTATCACCTGTACTGCAGGTATACACTGCAGATGCCAACGAGTTTAGTCTTACATGCAACTAATAGGAATTCATGTAGCACAATTTTGGGAACACTATAGAAGTGAAGTATACGTGAATAAATGTCATGTATGCTCATGTATGTGTGTATGTGTGGATGTATGTATGTAAGTAAGTATGTATGTAATACTATGTATGTATGTATATATGTATGTATGTATGTATGTATGTATGTATGTATGTATGTAAGTAAGTATGTAAGTATGTATGTAAGTATGTATGTATGTATGTATTTATGTATGTATGTACGTATGTGTGTATGGATGTGTATATATCTATCTGGCATTGTATACTTTTTTAAGAATTTCACAATGGCGCTCTCAATCAAGGCAGTCTTTGTCTTTGCATGTGTATGTGTGGAAGTAATTTTGCAAGTTGTAATTGTGTAATCTAGAATTTATGTAGCGCCACTCGTAATCAGAGGCGCTCCAGACCAGGGTCAGTGTCTTCATTGACAAACAGAAAGGTTTTCAGGCGCTTGCGGAACTGGACTGCAGGAGAGCAAGTATCATGTATGTGTATGTAGGCGTATACGTGTGTGTGTGCGTAAGTATGTGTGTGTATGTCTGTGCATGTATGTGCACCTATGTGTAGGTTGGTGTGTGTATCAAATCATTTATACAGCGCCCATCAATGATGACGCAAAGGCGTAGACCATCAACTGAAGACAATCGATTGAAGATATCATTATGACGGCGCTAGAGAAGTCAGTTTAGATTAACTTAATTCATATAACATAGTGCTATATACATACCTACGAATATATATGAATATATATATGTATATATATGTATATATATATATATATATATATATATATATATATATATATATATACACACACACACATATGCGAAGGTCGCAGTGACTTAAAATAGCTGCAGCGAATGTCGACTGAAGAATGCATAAACACTGGCGCTAAATAAACAAACTTGTTCGCTAAGTACCGAGCGCTGTATATATAAGAGGAGGGTGAGGACGAGGACGAGGAGGAGGAGGAGGAGGAGGAGAGGAGGAGAGGGGAGGGAGTTGGGGAAGGCGAAGAAGGAGAAGGAGGAGGAGTAGGGGAGGAAGAAGGAAGAGAAAGAGGAGGAGAGGAACGAGGAGAGGGATGAGGAAGAGGAGGTGGAACAGATTCACGGCATAAGACGAAGGAAAACAATCCAACGGATACATTGTATATCCTAACGCACACCGTATGTATATATATATATATATGCATATACATATACGGTGTTCATGCAGTGGCGGATTTAGCCATAGGCCCGGGGGGCGGTTCGCCCCCCCGCGCCCCTCTTGGTTGTATGACGGCGCCCCTCCAGATCAGACGCGCCTGTTATGGTGGGCTTCCAGAACGGGCCTGGCATGACCCATGTTTAGCTAAAGTCAGTCGGCTAGGTCTACTTTCATCTGTGCTTCCCCAAGTATTGCTGTTCTGTCTATCTTAACGTATATACTAGGGAAGGGGGTAGATAGACAGACAGCATAGGCAGGACATGGAAGATTGGCATGACCCTGAATTGACCCTCACTCTCCATGTGAGCAAAGTGCCTCAGGAGGTAGGCTATGTTCCAAAGTCCAACAGAGTCCTACACACACCACATGCGTGCAGTCATCCTCAATATGAGTCATATGATACTCTTCCCCCAAATCTTCAGTACCAGCATCAGACAGGCTTAAACATACCCATCATCAAACAAGGACTCCCAAGAGTGTATAGTATATCAAATTGCAGTCGGCGTCTATACCTAATGACACGGCCTATTGGATATTTAACATTGCCAATTCTCTACAAGTCGATTTCGGATTGGCGATCCGCGATTTGGATTAAACTGCCATGACACTAAGAAAATAATGGTATTTATAAAATCAATTCACTTTCCTGAAATAAATAACATTACCTTAAAATTGTGATAAATTGAATATAATTATAAATTGTATACTGATGGTTGACTTTGAACTACTAAACGCAAACCCGCAGAAAACTGACGCCAAGTGCAAAAGAATAGCAGTAAGAGGAGGAGGAGGACGAGGAGGACGAGGACGAGGAGGAAGAGGAGAAGGAGGAGGAGGAGGAGGAGGAGGAGGAGGAGGAAGAGGAGGAGTCCCTTAAGCTAGCCCTGAGGCAGCCATGGGTACGGTGTTAGCGACGTCTTTTTCTTAGCCTCGGCATATGAAGGTGGGTGGCCAGTCCTCTCCTTTGCCGTCTCATCTTTCCAACGACAGTGTTTGGTCAGTGTATTAATTATACATGAGTTGGCTAGGGGATACAGGTGGAGCAGAAATCTCGAAGCAAATTTCTCCTTGGCGGGTATTTGAACCTCCACTCCCCAGAGCTATTGAAAAGGACGATTCCTGTGACGTTATTTTATTTTAGTAAACAATGGCCATCATTCAGAGAACACCAGGAACATTCTTGCATAGTTGAGAATAAAAACACTGGGAATTTTCTTGAACTATTAGATAAGTCTGCTCAGTTCTTCCCCTTAATTGTTCACTCGATAATTGATATATCTAGAACCGATCAGATGTCAGATGTCATGAGTTTCCTTAACCTTTTTCCTATCCTCAATATCCTATTCCCATTGAAAATATCCATGGTAAGGGACATAGGATAGGAAACATTTCGTCACTTTTAAACAGTTTTTATATATATATGAGATAGTATAGGCCTATATACTGGTGGTCTACTACACATGGCATCATTTCAAATATACATGTAGGCCCTACTATCATTTAAAGTTGATTACCAATATACCCAGAATGTGGCGCCCCTCGAGATAAACCTCTGCCCCCCCACGCAAGAAAACGTGGATCCGCCACTGTGTTCATGGATGTATACCAGGCCTATATATATATGTATATATGTATCAAACAAATGAATTTATCAATGCCCATATATACGTACATACATACATACATCTATGTATATATAGGCCTATAGATATATATGTATATGCACAGATTTCATGCACCGCATATGAAAGGCCACAGCATATGTAGGCCTATATATATACGCAGTGACATCTTTGCATATATATATATATATATATATTATATATATGTATATAGTAGGGCCTCTGTTTAGTCATGACGTGATATGACGCTGACACTGACAGCCAACTGAAAACAAATCGAAGAACCGGTTCTTTTGTAGACTTGGATGTGTTCATGGAGCGTTTACCATCTGGCTCCAACTCAGCCCTCCATCCTCTAGTACATCCGTGGTTGGTAAGTCATGAGTATAGAGTGGGGAATATTGGGAGGGGGTAAAATCAAGTTTCTTTTCGTCCGATTGCTACACCTGATCGCATTTGTCTCTTCTGACTTCTGACTTATTAGAATTTCTGACTTATGATGTCCGACTTCTGACTTGATGTCTCTGAATGCATGAGATTTCGACCTGACTTAATATTCTCTGATGGATTCTGACATTACTTCGATTCCTCTGACATCGACTGCTGCATCATGCTTAGCAATAAAAACAGTTCTATATATAGAAGACCAGATTAGACCTATATTAGATTAGATCATCTTCGATTAGATTATCCCATCGATATCTGCAGGGACCCCGTTTTCGATGAGTTTCCACAAAGAGACGGGTCTTCAAGTGCCATCGATTTTATCATCAAATCGAAATTCAACTTTTAAATACTCCAAAATTCAGTTTCCAGTCGTCTGAGTCGGGGTAAATTAGGTCCATGCATGTGGTCAGCGTGATGGACTATCAGTCAAGGGGTCCGCGGTTCAAATCCTTGCGACGGCAGGCACACATTCAAGATATTATTAGCTCAACTCGCAACCTATGTTTATAGAGAACCAATGCTTTTCACATGTCCAGCTCAAACCGTGCAAAGGCCTAAAGGAGTTCGCCTTTCTATAGACAGCAGGGAAGTATATGGCTAGAAAATCTTTCACGAAGGGTGGGGAAGTCTGAACCCGATGAAGGGTCAATTGCCCCATTTCTCATCTCTACAAATATGAGCTATGTCCGTCAAAATGACCCTTTAAGACTTCTTCAACTTGTGTGTAATTGGTGAGCTAACAGTCACCATCATACTCTCATCACATCGTACAGTCTACATTATCTCAACGACGATTGCAATAATTGCTCAATTGCTCCGAGCGACGGTTCTCAAAATCCACCTCCGACAAACATGCCAATCATCCGACAACTAGGCGTGGCTTCGACGTACCCGCTCACACCGCTCATCATCCACGCCATCCAATCGACGTTTCCCATTGCATTGATCGACGTCGCGCCGGCCACGCCCACCATTGCTAGCCTCGGGCGTCTCTCCTCCCGTCTTCTGTAGCTACTTCCAACGCAAGCCATCGAGCGTCTGTATCTTGCGGACCGACCGTTGGATTAGGTCTCTATGTATCCGTCCATCCTTCCGTCCTCCAGTCCTTCCGTCAGTCCGTCCGTCCGTCCGCCTGGGATTTAACGGATAAACGCCGGATTTGTCTGTTGCGAAGCAGCTGCGTTGCATAGGAAGGCCGTCATTGAACCGATCGTCTTGTTTGCGTTGAGAGAGACGCCGACGTTGTTCCCTTGGACTTCTTCTTCTGCTTCAGGACACACGCGCTTTCTGTGGCTCTCTTCAGTTGTACGTTGCTAGAAGCCGTTGTTGTTGTTGTTGTTGTTGTTTTTGTTGTCTGATTTGTTGAGGAAAAGCTAAGAAAGGTTTTTCGCCGGTTTTCTCAGGAGGAGTATCTGAGGACGAACTTGGTTTCTGTAATGGCGGCGCCAAGGGTAAGTACTTGGGCCTTGGGGCAGTGTAAGAAGAGGCGTGATTGGTTTAGGTAGGGTTGGGAAAAGGGAGTTGACTCAAAAGCCTATAGCAATGGTATAAACATGGACCCCAACATATATTCGTCAGTTAACGCCCTCTTATGCCGAGGTCAAGAAAATTAAGTCGCTCACACCTCATACGCATAGCTACCTCTCAGGCTATAGCTTAATAGGCTGCTCTTCATATTCTTCTAACTCCATATAGAACCTTTAGCCCCCCCTCCGTAGATGCCATTGTGGCGTTTCGATTGTTAATTGTTAATTACTAATTATTGTTAAGCCAACGTGTCATACGTTCATTTACCTGCAGCTCTTAGAATCTGCAATTGATTCTTGCAACTAAATTTCCTGCATTCTCCAGTTGTAACTTGAAGTGGATTTCATATAATTATGACATTGTTGGAGTTTTCTTGTCTATATCGATGATTGGCAGTTGACATGTGGGGAACTCCGCCACTGTCCGTACTCTGTGCCAGTCCAAAGTCTGGATAAAACAGGAGGGCGACGCTAATCATCTTTGTCATAGGCGTAGACTCTGGGGGGGCAGCCGGGGCACGTGCCCCTACCCCAATAATTGGGATGGACTGTATAAACAATGCAGTAAGTGTATTATGAATAACCAAATCCTCCCTAATATTTTAGACAAGTTTACGCCAGTGATCTTTGTTATGACACAGTGTCGTTTAACAACAACTATAGCCAATCAAAAGGCGATTAGCAGTTTTAAGTTTGCTAAACAGTTTTGTTGAGAGGGATCTTTCACTCTAAACTGGAAACTTACCTCTTTTTACAGTCTCTTCATGGTTTACATGCACATAAACATACACACAAACATACACATAAACATACACACAAACACACGTACAAACATACACAAACATACACGCAAACATACACATAAACATACACACAAACATGAATACAAACACACATACATACAAACATACACAAACATACACACAAACATACACACAAACACACGTACAAACATACACAAACATACACGCAAACATACACATAAACATACACACAAACATGAATACAAACACACATACATACAAACATACACAAACATACACACAAACATACACACAAACACACGTACAAACATACACAAACATACACGCAAACATACACACAAACATACACATAAACATGAATACAAACACACATACATACAAACATACACAAACATACACACAAACATGAACACAAACATGAACACAAACACACATACAAACATACACACAAACATGAACACAAACATGCACACAACCACACACACTGCAGTCATTGATTTGGTGAATTCCGTTTTGAACGGGCAGAACGCAGGGACGTAACTAGCGTTGGGCTTGGGGGGGGGGCTTAAGCCCCCCCAAACGAAGTTGAAGCCCCCCCAAACAAGTCAAGCCGTTGTATGCTTACGGCTAAAATTCGTATGAACACTGTATAAATGTTGCCATGTTCAAGGTTTAAGCCCCCCCCCCCCCAAACGAAAAATCCTAGTTACGTGCCTGGCAGAACGATCCTTTTCATCCTGTTTGACATTTGAACTCCATGGACCCTTCACTTACCTTACAGTATATGGCAGATCATGACGTCTTTTGGAGTGAAGTATATACCAGACTGGTCTGACCTTGACTTCACACCCTGACCTACTGTATATAGTATGACCAATGCATTCAGTTTGCAACTCTATCTCATTGTAGTAAGACATTGGTATGACACTGATATATATACTGTATACCATGCAGTTCATAGCTATGAGTTCATAGCTCGTGAATAAGCTGGTGCCCTGTGCTTAGCTTTCTAGTGGCGCTCTAACAATTTGCAGTTTACGATTACGATGTAATTCACTGTAGTCTGTTTGACTAATACTCGATGGGAGGGATTCCGCTGGTTTCCAGTTCTCCTGAGCATTATTTGCGTATACAGAAGGACCTGCTTGATTTTTAGCTAACTTTGACACTGTTTATGTTAGACCATATGCAAGCAGCGCCTTTGTGAGAAGATTCTTCATAAAAGGAGCTATATAAGGTTCTGGATCTGCATGTAGAGGGTGTCGGTGAATGAGGATCTGTGCTTTGTCTTGTAGTATGACAATGGGCGTCCGTCACATTACAGCGGTGCCATGAACGGGTTCGGTGGTCTATACGACGGTCTGGGGGTCAGTCACCCGATGGGGGGTGCGCAACATCAGGGCCACATGGGGGTTCCACCCCAATCGCCAACGTACGCTGGTCCAGTGCCAGGACCTTATGGGGGCAGCAGTGGATCGTACACCCCATCGCCTTCCAATATGACGGGGCCGCTGACGCCCAACATGGGTGCTGGTCCTTCGCTGACGTCACCGTCGTCTAACAACCCCCTCGGGGTCACAACTGCTCAGCTGAAACAAGACAAGGATTCTGTTTACGGGTCAGTATCTTCATCATCTTCCATCATCTCATCATCCTGTTGCGTTTATTTAGATATCGTATATGTTGCTTACTTGTTCAAGGCTAATCGATTTTCCTGTATATTGTCTTCTACTTGTTCAAGGCTAATCGATTTTCCTATCTATTGACTCCTTACTTGATCAAGGCTAATCGATTATCCTCTCTATTGACTTCTTACTTGTTCAATTCTAATCGATTATCCTATCTATTGTCTTCTGACTTCTTCAAGGCTAATCGATATTTCTATCTATTGATCTCTTACTTGTTCAAGGCTAATCGATTATCCTGTCTATTGACTTCTTACTTGTTCAAGGCTAATCGATATTTCTATCTATTGATCTCTTACTTGTTCAAGGCTAATCGATTATCCTGTCTATTGACTTCTTACTTATTCAAGGCTAATCGATTTTCCTATCTTTTGTCTTCTGACTTCTTCATGGCTAATCGATTTTCCTATCTTTTGTCTTCTGACTTCTTCATGGCTAATCGATTTTCCTATCTACTGACTTCTTACTTGTTCAAGGTTAATCGATTATCCTATTTTTTGTCTTCTGACTTCTTCATGGCTAATCGATTTTCCTATCTACTGACTTCTTACTTATTCAAGGCTAATCGATTTTCCTATCTTTTGTCTTCTGACTTCTTCATGGCTAATCGATTCTCCTATCTACTGACTTCTTACTTATTCAAGGCTAATCGATTTTCCTATTTTTTGTCTTCTGACTTCTTCAAGGCTAATCGATTACCCTCTCTATTGACCTCTTACTTGATCACGCGCTATAAGCTAAAACGCGCTATAAGCCTATAACTGCACGCGAGACGCACACATTCTTCCTTGTAGAATTCATTATTTTAAAAGGAGCTTCAACACTTCCGATATATGTAGCCAGGATCATGCACTTCGACCACAAACGGTAAATGGCCTCCGCCAGCGAGCACCCGCAGACCCGTAGAAGAAGAACGAACTATAGATGTATTCATATACAGGGAGCAATATGTTGCGATCATTTCATCCAACGACGTGTTAAGTTCTCGTTTAACTCTCTTCCTAATTTTGCCAACATCAAGTACGATAATTAATGACTCGTCCAGAGCGCCTGCCATCCTTCTTAATTGATTTAATTACCGTTGCTTAATTAATAATTGATCGGGTGTTAGCGTCGAATGCGTTCAATTGTCGTCGGAAGCTATTGTACCCGACGCCTCCGTTGTTTCCTACTTGCTACCAGCGACAGGTCTATTAGACGTAATTGGACGTCACGGTGACTGATCGTCCGTGACATCGGCCAACGATAGGTGGAGCCACGTGTGCGATCGTCACGCATCGCTGCGTCGAACCGTGGTCTGGGGTGCGTTGTAATGTGACGTATATGTCGGATGGATGGATGGATGGATGGATGGATGGATTGATTGATGGATGGATGGATGGATGGATGGATGGATGGATGGATGGATGGATGGATGGATGGATGGATGGATGGATGGATGGATGGATGGATGGATGGATGGATGGATGGATGGTTGGATGGTTGGTGGATGGATATATGCATGGATGGAGCGAAGAAGAGGGGGAGGTTTTGGATCTATGAAGGAAGTAGGAATTGTGGAAAGAAGATAGATAGGTAGCCTATTTTAATAGGAGTGGGTAATAGTTTCAGGATAATATAGGCAGGTGAGCAAACAGACAGACAGACAGACAGACAGACAGACAGACAGACAGACAGACAGACAGACAGACAGACAGACAGACAGACAGACAGACAGACAGACAGAGAAGCAAAGACAGTGACAAACAACAGGACACTTGTGAATTAATATTACGCGATATGAATTCTCATCAGCAATTATTCTGAGAACTGATATTAACATCGGGCGCTTTCGAAGTTAATCTCTGAGATCATATTGATTGCTCTGTTTGCAGTCATCCGCTCTTTCCTCTCTTGGCCTTAATCTTCGAGAAGTGTGAACTGGCCACGTCCACCCCCCGAGAACCAGGAGTGGCCGGTGGTGACGTATGTTCCTCTGAGTCCTTCAACGAAGACATCCGGGTCTTTTCCAACCAGGTGAGTCGCCGTTTGGCACTCCTTGCTCATCAGCTCACAACTTTGTATTAGGGCTGGTACTGATTTTAAAAAATTAATTGATTAATCTTCAAAATTTAACTTCTATTAATCTGTTAAATTCGGTTAATTTGGTATCTGTTACGTAAAGCATGAGAAACTGTTTAAAATGTAGTCACTGCACAGTCAGTTACAACTTGTTTCCATAGGCGTAATTTGTGGGGGGTACGAGGGGTACCTGTACCCCCCACTTTTTGGACTGGGGGGTACTGTACCCCCCACTTTTTAAACAATGTCAATCAATATTTTTTTATTGTGCCTTCTCAGAGAACACAGTCACCACCAAAAGTACGAAAATACTTAGATACACAGGTAAACCGACAGCAAAAATTAATGAGAATACTGGCAGGGAATAGGCTATGTTCAAAATGGGCGCCATGCGAAAAGCTAAAGTGGAGAAGAAATTGGTACCCCCCACTTTTTAGACCAAAGTACTGGTACCCCCCACTTTTTAGACTAAAGTTACGCCCCTGCTTGTTTCTATAAAAAAAACCTCTGTGCTGAACGTGAAACGTTTAGGATGTGTTTGAACCACGGTAAGCAAGCTGTTTATTGCAATGAAGACAGTTCATTTTGTCGCCATCTTCGACTTTTCCATCAGCATTTACCTTAACTGCAAAATGATCGCTTAAATTTTCCACTTATACGTTTCACATTATCATTGTTTGCCATATTGTTTACTCCGGAAATGGTCGATCGACATCACGAAACGAGTAAGAAAAGTAACCGAACAAACCGAAATTAATCGATTAAAATTTATAACGTTTAATCGATAGTAATCGTTGAAATCCGCAGCCGTGCTTTGTAGACATTGTCAAACTCACTGTTGGCTTAAAGAGCATACTTTTTTAGATAAACTATGGATTATTGTCTGTACCACGCTTATATGGATAGGCCTTCATTCATATATTTATGCATACATACATACATACATACATACATACATACATACATACATACATACATACATACATACATACATACATACATACATACATACATACATACATACATACATACATACATACATACATACATACATACATACATACATACATACATACATACATACATTATATACATGCATTTCCACAAGATTCTGTTCTTGACAAGGCCTCCTACTTTTAAGGGTTAGGGTTGAACTAAAGGGTAGGCTTTGCCTGACCCCTATTGGCATGAAACGACCCGGAAGGTCATCTCTTCCTCTTTCCTAAAACGCATTCTGCCTCAGCCTTTGAAGTCTTTTCGTGGCCCACAGAGGAAGTATGTCGGGTCAGAGAAATCAGGTCAAACTGCTCCCAAACTATGTCAGGTCAGGCTGTGTATTATAGGCGACATGCAAGGAGATCGGACTTTATCCCTCGCGTTCTTTGAAGTATATATCTGCATGGCTCGACCCAATTATTTAGGGTCCAACTGGGTCAGGTATTTGGTGCGACCCAATTATGTAAGGTCCCACGAGTCAGGTATTTGGCTCGACCCATCTATGTATGGTCCAACTAGGTCAGTGATTTGGCTCGACCAATTATATAGGATCCAACTGAGTCAGGTATTTGGCTCGACCCATCTATGTATGGTCCAACTAGGTCAGTGATTTGGCTCGACTAATTATATAGGATCCAACTGAGTCAGGTATTTGGCTCGACCCAATTATGTAAGGTTCAACTGAGTCAGGTCATGGACTGACCTGAATCTTGTTTGGTCAGCAAAGATTGATATATTCTTTTCAGTCCAAACAGCTCTTGATGTACTGTAGGCTATGTCTTTGTTTATTTAATACCAATTAAAGAAAAGCAATTAATTATAACTCAAGTTTACCTGTCGAGTGAATGTTTGGTTAAGTATTTTCTGCCAAATACCTGTTTCAGTAGAATTATCCAGTTGGGTAAGGGAGTTGAGGTTGTCCTCGTATTCAGAGAGATAACTGGAGATGAGGTATTAGACACGAGGAGACTGGGTCACTGGGGTCATTGGTAGTTATGTCTAGTGGAAGCCAGACACCATGTAGTGTGTGGCCTCAGCCGACAGAGACATAGGAAGACGATGGTTGAGGTAAATCCTTCTGTAATGGGGAAATTTATTAAGTGCCAGCTGCAGTGTATTATTGTCTTCGATTGTATTGTATTGCATTGCTTTGTATTGTATTGCATAGCACTGCATTGTATTAAATTGTATTGTATTGCTTTGTATTGTACTGTACTGTTTTATATTGTATTATTGTAATTATTGTACTGCCTTGTATAATTATCATTCTGCAGTTGTGATTTGTATTTAGCGAATAATGTGGCCATGGACATCAAGCAATTAGACGAAATGTGTGTATGCCGTTGTGGACTTGACTGGGTGTGCTGGCCCTGCTGGGGGTGGTGTTACTGAACATTCCATTAGTTTTGAGGGGTTTAAAGTGGAGAGCAATAGTCTCCATTGTTCCCCCGACTCCAGTCTTCCTCCCCTTCCCCCTTCCGAAGCACTTAATGAAGTAGCGAGTGAAGTACCTTGAGCTTCGTCTCCCGTGTGGCAACTACAAAGGGGCTGATTGTCTTTCCCCCTCCAGTCCAGCGACCTTTGACCCCCTAATGTCACCCTCGGCCGTAACCTCTGCGTTCCTGCAGACATAACTGTAGGGGTTTCTTGTCGAAGGCATAAAATAGACACCCGCCCCTTGGCAAGGGTGCGTGGGGGCTCTCTCTGGAACAAAGGGTGAAATGATTGGACTGCAACGGGGTAAATACTAGGACAAAAGGGTTCCTATAAACGTCTATACCTCCCCAGCTGTGTCTCCAATTTCCGCTTTCAATTTTTCTCGGTCACTCCCACAAAAGTGACTCTGAAATAAGAAAACGTTGCTCCACTCCGTGGGACTGTATAGGGCAGGGTAGGAGTGGCCCCACACCAACTGACCCCTTCTGCCCCAGGTGCCCCATATGTACCACTGGTCAGCATTGAATATGACTAACACTGGAGTGGGGCTTATCGTTGACCAGTTGTAGCATAGCAGTAGCTGCGTAACAGAACAGCTAGTAGCAGTTTACAAGTAAATGCTTATAGTAATAGCAACAACTGTAACGTAATTAAAACATTAACACAAATGGCATTGTAATTGTTATTGTAATCAATGTGATTCTCGTTAACGTTAACGATAACGAAAATGTTCGTTAACGAACAAAAAATGATTTCGTTAACGATAACTATAACTATAACTAAAAAATATCATTAACTATAACTATAACTATAACGAAAATAACACTAACGAAAATTCATTGCTATTTTCGTTAATACGATAAAAAAAATTGCAATTTCAACTAACGTGAGAACGTGAAAATACAGCCGTTAACGAAAGCAAAATGATTCCTATGTTCGCCTTGGATGTCGGTGAATTTGGAGCTCTGTGTATTCATGACGCTGAATGGACCCATTCGTCAAAGCTCTAAGCAAATTATTGTGTAACGCGTCTTCATAATTCAGTGTGATTTTCATTAACGATAACGGTAACGAAAATGTTTTCGTTAACGAAAGCAAAATGATTTCGTTAACGATAACTATAACTGTAACTAAAAAATAATATTAACTATAACTGTAACTATAACTGAAATGAAAAACCATTAACTATAACTGTAACTGTAACTAAAATAAAATCTGTAAGGAGAATCACACTGATTGTAATCAAACTTGTTAACTGCAGTGTGTCTGTTAGTAGGCCTACACGAAAGCTCCATTAGCGCTTGGTCAATAAAGAATTTACTTACTTACTTAATCATAGATTTATATAGCGCCTTTTCACTAAATAGAAAATAGTTTTAACAGAGGGAAAGAACTGAGAAGCAGAATAAAGGCCACGAATGTTGTTGTTTCGTTTCTATTGAAGGCCAAGACGGAGAAATCTTTGTTTCTCATACCACACCCCGAACTGGATAGCTTGGTAAGTACCTTCGTCTAAGCTTTTCAAGTGCTCCTAATTACTAATCTTGTTACTGATTAGTAAAGTGCTTGTCAGGCAATTTGTGTCGATTTGCGGTGGCTGCATTGTTTTGTATTGTCTCATAATGATGATGATGATGATGATGATGATGATGATGATGATGATGATGATTATTATTATTATTATTATTATTATTATTATTATTATTATTATTATTATGATTATGATGATTATGATGATTATGATGATTGTTATGATTATGATGATTATGATTATGATGACGATCACGATTACGTGACGTATGATCAATCCCACTGCTATAAGACATGCGGTTTCTTCTTAACGACGCTCTGTTGTAATAAGGTGGTCATTGTCGTCCTCCTCCTCCTCTATCCAGGCGAGGGACTGGCACCATCCGAGTACCAAACCGAAGGCCGTGGTTTGCCGTTGCCTCACAAAATCCCTGATTTCAAGGCGCAGGGAACACAAATGTCTGAGATTAAAAGTTAGCGACACAGTGTCTAAACTAAAGTCTCTGTTCCTGGAATTCCCCGATCCATCGACTCCTCCTAGACGCGACGGTATTGGCGTTGGTGCACCTGTCCTTATGGAAGGGACGCGGTCCACTCGAGAGCATAAATTGGCACCCGGGTCCCTTCGACGGGGGCCCTTCGACCGGCGCCCGGGGGACAATGCCCTCCTCAGCCTTGAACACCGTCAACGGCGGCTGCGATGACCCTTGCAGCCCCTCGTTCGCTGGACAACTGGACCGTCTTATGTCTGACCGTTGTCCACAGGTCGTCCAATTACGGTCAGTAGTTCGCTCCGCTGCTCTTCAAGAGACGTTGCCATAATTGTGTTAATTCGCGTATCAACGACCATTACCCTTTGAAGCGCTTCACTGGAACACACTCGGTGTGCGCTCGGAGCAGACGTGTAAGACACCCAAGTCCGACCGAGTAGAGGATGAACATTACCACTCGTCCTGTGTTCCGTAGCCACTTGCTGTATGCTCGGTGTGCATTCTGTCTGGATGTGGTAGAGACCCGTTACGTTGACTGGGTTAGGGAGGTTCGTTCCGGGCTGATGAGGAGAGACTCGGGTCAATGATTGTGGTCACAGGGTCTTGCTCACTTTCAATCCTTTATTACCGTTGATTTCTGTCCGCTATCTGCTGGATGTTTGACTGACTGACTGGCTGCTTGGCTGGCTGGTTGATTGGCTGTCTGGGTGGTTGACTGGCTGGCTGGCTGGTTGACTGACTACCTGATTGGCTGGCGGACTGACCTATTGGCGGAGTTAACTGGCTGGCTGTTTGACTGGCTGACTAGCTGGCTAACTGATTGGCTGGTTGACTGGCTAGCTGACTGGCTGATTGGCTGATTGGCTGGTGGGCTGACTTATTGGCTGATTGGCTGGATGTCTAGCTGATTAGAAGGCTGGTTGATGTCAGTTAAAACACCTGTAATGTAACGTAAATTGGGTCATACTGTAAAGTAGAATGCTACTGATGAAGAACGGTCGTAAGAAACGAAGATAATTATTGAGATTTCTGGAAATGAAGAAACGACCGAACAGAAACTGACGATCTAAACAAACGAAGATCTTCATCACTCAGTCGATGACGATGTTTAGAATTGTAATCATGCATTTATATTACGCCTTTTCAAGACATATTGAGGATGATGGTGATGGTGATGGTGATGGTGATGGTGATGGTGATGGTGATGGTGATGATGATGATGATGATGATGATGATGATGATGATGATGATGATGATGATGATGATGATGATGATGATGATGATGATGATGATGATGATGATGATGATGATGATGATGATGATGATGATGATGATGATGATGATGATGATGATGATGATGATGATGATGATGATGATGATGATGATGATGATGATGATGATGATGATGATGATGATGATGATGATGATGATGATGACCTTAACTCACCTGAATCTTTCCTCGTTGCCTCACCACTTACCTCGCATTAGATCACTTAACCTTACAATATCTTTATTTTATCATACCTCACCCTTACATCACCTTACCTTACTACCTTACCTTAATTTTACCTTTATTTTATCTTTATTTTACCTTAATTTTACCGTTGTTTTACCTTAGTTTTACCTTTATTTTACCTTAATTTTACCTTTACTTTACCTTCTTTGACCGTCTTTAACTGAGTTTAGTTCACGAAGTTGTTCTTATAGCGAACTATTTGAGCTGTTCTTGAAGGGCGCCATAAATGTCAGTTTATAGGTATACCTTCGTTGACTTTTATCCCATACCTTACCTTAACTGATATATCTACCATATTGTCTTCCAAATGTTCTGTGATATACGGTTACACAAAAGCCTTTCTCGGTCGGACCAATGATTATCCTTGGAGCCTGGAAAGAGAAGCAGCATCGTATGGATGGACCTGGAATGATGGAAGAGCTGTGTCGATGGAGACGGAGGTGGAGATGGAGCCAGTACATTTAGCTGTCCATGCAACCAGCAGCTAATGCTATTACTGTCAACAGCAATTCACGTCAGCTGGACTTAAAGCCAAGTGGAAGACGAAGGCGGAGGGGACTCTCCCCCTGCATTAGCCAAGCGACCGGGCAGTGGAAGGACAGATGGATGGAATGACGGAGACATAGAAGGATGGACATATGGATGGAAGACCAGAGGTAGAAGGACGGATAGATGGAGAAATAGAAGAACGGACGCAGAGATAGAAGGACGGATGGACGGACAGATATACGGAGAGATAGAAGGACAGATGGATGGATGGACGGAGATAGAAGGACGGATGGATGGACGGAGAGATAGAAGGCCAGATGGATGGATGGACGGAGAGATGGAAGGACGGTGGATGAAGGAGAGGATGGAGTTCTGGATAGCCATGCAGGTGGACGAATGGCTGGACATTGGATTCTGTGTGTATACAGATCGCTTTCGGACAATCTGTCTGGTCCTAATGGCGACCGATTGGTTGAGCTACGGACGGAAATGACGTTGAGCTTAATCTCTGGTTTTGTCTTTTCTTTTTCTTACCTGCAGATGATCCAAGCGATCCAGGTTCTACGGTTTCATCTACTGGAGCTCGAGAAGGTAGGATCAATGGCGGAATACATTCCGGTTCCTTAACCCCACCCCACTCTCTGACTGGTTGAGTTATTTTTCGGTTTTGTTTCTTAACCCCACCCCTCTCTCTGATTGGTTGAGTTGTTTGTTGTTTTGTTTCTGAATCCCACCCCACTCTCTGATTGGTTGAGTTGTTTGTGGTATTGTTTCTTGACCCCACCCCACTCTCTGATTTGGTTGAGTTGTTTGTCGTATTGTTTCTTAATCCCACCCCCACTTTCTGATTGGTTGAGTTGTTTGTTGTTTTGTCTCTTAATCCAACCCCCACTCTCTGATTGGTTGAGTTGTTTGTTGTTTTTGTTTCTTAATTTCCACGCCACTCTCTGATTGGTTGAGTTGTTTTGTTTTTCTATTGATGACAGCTGGGGTTTTGCGTCACGTGAGTCGCGTTAGATCAGTTGAAGGAAATCAATAGATCGATAAACCAATCGATTGTGCGATTTGTTCATACGTTCATTGTAAAATCATCGTCTTCACTCTTCAATACGAGAATCCTATAAGAATAAAAATAATTAACGAATAAACAGACAGAGTTGTCTGTTTATTCGTCTGAAATGCTGTCCGTGTCTTCAATGTCAACGGTTTTTCGTTACATGGACTGTTTGATTACGACAGTTTGGCCGGAGTGGTTAGAGAGCTCGGCCTGTGACGGGTTCGATCCTCCTCCTCCTCTGAGACGGTTACTGCTTATATATAGGGACCTTGAACAAGTCCTTCACCCACTATTGCTCAACGTCTTCGAAACTCTGTCGTGTGCACTTCTGGACTAAGTTAGAAGGAGGGCCATCAAATACAGTTTAATTATATTGTATTGTATTGATGGAATGGATAACACTAGAATACATTGCAAAACAGTATTATTAGTGACTTTTGTGTAATTGTTCGTCAAAGCATTTTTCACTTAATTAACTTGTTATTATTTATTATTGTTTGTATTTATTACCAATATGAGGTAATAAATACAAACAACACTCTCCCGCTTATGGTAAAATAAAGTTCACTTACTAAAGGTACTTTGTATTGCAGTGAATTGTATCTGATTGTTTTGTATTGTATTGCATTGTATTGCATTATTTTGTATTGTAATGTATTGTATTGTATGGGATGTGTTTGGTTTGTTGGACAATGTTAGGTGCACGAGCTGTGTGATAACTTCTGCCAACGATACATAAACTGCCTTAAAGGAAAGATGCCAATTGATTTGGTCGTTGATGATCGAGATGGATCTGGTCCGATCATGAAGACCTTGTCGTCCACCAGCAGCGTCGAATCGCTCGGTACGGGCGAAGAATGTGCCTCACAGGATCTAGTAAGTACCGCAGTACCAAAATATAGTATATCTTGGCACAAAATCTGGAGAGTACCGCAGTACCAAAATATAGTATATCTTGGCACAAAATCTGGAGAGTACCGCAGTACCAAAATATAGTATATCTTGGCACAAAATCTGGAGAGTACCGCAGTACCAAAATATAGTATATCTTGGCACAAAATCTGGAGAGTACCGCAGTACCAAAATATAGTATATCTTGGCACAAAATCTGGAGAGTACCGCAGTACCAAAATATAGTATATCTTGGCACAAAATCTGGAGAGTACCGCAGTACCAAAATATAGTATATCTTGGCACAAAATCTGGAGAGTACCGCAGTACCAAAATATAGTATATCTTGGCACAAAATCTGGAGAGTATCGCAGTACCAAGAATTGTATATCTTGGTACAAGGTCTAGAGAGTGTCGCAGTACCAAGTATGGTATATCTTGGTACAAGATCTAGAGAATATCGCAGTACCAAGTAGGCCAATCTTGGTACAAGACCTGGCAAGTACTTCGGTACAGTGATACCTCCCTAGCTCTGGCAAATATGTCGGCACAAGGTCTGATGTTCAGACTTGTGCAAGTTGCGTCAATACAGTAGTAGAGCTCTAGTAGTTATTCGAATCGGATAGAGTCTGAGTGTGTTACCACGGCATTTCATTTGTTGGCCACACTCCACAGCGAGCTAGACACTATCTGCTAACTTTGGCGTTATTTGAGTGGCAGACCAAAGCACAGAAGTGTCTACTGTTGACAGCGATGACTTCTAGGAATGTATAGCTGTCGCCCTCTGGTGGCTGTTGGTGTTCTAGAGAGGGACGATGGTGGTTCCCTCTGGCCGTGATATCAGACACTCTGTGATGCCTAATGTACATTGAATCGTAATGATATTAAGTCCGATTGGATTTCCCTTTGAGGAGGGAACGTTTAGAACATCACCAATGGATAGCCATCCGTTCTATCCCATAATCTAATCATCTCCTCTAAATCTATCACTCTCTCCGTCTCTCCGTCTCTGTCTCTCTGTCTCTCTGCGCCTCTGCCTTGACCTGACCTTCTGCATGTCAGTCTGTCTGTCCGTCTGTCCAACTCTCTGCCTGTCGGTCTTTCAGTATGGATACCTTTCTCTCTGTGCTGGTACCTGGTTCTCTCTTCCTTTCTCTCTCCCCTCTCTCTGTTTATATCTCTCCCACTCTTTCATTCCATCCATCTTTCATATCAATTGTCCTTTTCTTTCACTCACCCTCCTCTCAATTATTTTTTACGTACATCGAGAGCTCTGCTACATAAATATTGAGATACGTTTCACGAGTCCTATCCATAATCCCTTCTTATCCTCTTTAGTCCGTCCTTGGTTCCATATATATATATCCTTCTATCATTCTCTCCTTTGCCAGTCATTCACTTCCTTAGTCACTCCTCTGAATCATTCCTTCCTTCAATCCTTCCATCACTCCTTCCTTCCTCAGTCATTCCCTCCGTCCATCGAATACTCGCTCTAATGGCTGTTGCGCGTAAAGCGGAGAGAGAGCGAGAGAGACAGAGACAGAGACAGAAGTGAGAGAGATAGAGAGACAGACAGACAGATACACAGACAGACAGAATGGTCGAGAGAGAGAGAGAGAGCGAGAGCCATTAATCATCGTCTCATGTCAGCGCCGGTATCTGAGGATGCGTTGCCTGAACAGCCGCCACTGCTTCAACCTAAGCAACGACGGCCGAAGATCGTTACACTTTCCCCACTACGAACAACGGAACGACCATCGTCTGTTTATCGGTCGAAAGCCACAGCCGACCGACGCCAAAATATTCCAGCTGTTCCTCCATCCGACCACCACCACCAACACCACCACCACCAACACCACCTCTCCTACAACGACCACCACCTCTGCCACCACTTATGCCACCACATATGCCACCAACATAACAGCACCACTTCTACCACCAACACTTCTGCCTCTTTTTCCTTCCTTTACCTCTTCCATTGTTCATCTGAGCATCACTTATATGGCGTCTTTGTGGATCTAGCAAGCCCTGATGCGAACATACATACATGCCCACATGCATGCATTGAAACATGCATACATACCTACATGCGTACGTGCGCATACATACATGCATGATAAATGTACAGACCCCTTCCACCTTCTCTTCCGCTTCTGCATTTCCTCCTCCTCCTCCTCTTCTTCCTCCTTCTCCTCCTCTAATCCTCATCTCTTCCTTCCGCTAGTGTCTGTAGAAACAACTTGACCATTGGCGATTTTGAAACGTTCCTTATCATCTTCATGATCATAATCATCATCTTCATAATCATCATCATCATCGTCGTCGTCGTCTTCTTTATCATCATCACCCTCATCCTAATTTCTTTGCAAAAGAATCCTTTGACTGTTGATATCGGTTGTCGTTGGTGGTCTTTTGTTTGGTCAGAAGGTGCGTCTGTCTTCGTCGTCGAGGGTCAGTGGCTACGCTGGTCATCACCAGGAGGACACGATGTCCAGTCGATCGAGTGGTGACACTCCCATTCCCCACAGCAGCAGCAGCAACAACCACACAGCATCCAGAAGACGCAGCCACTCATCTTCCCATGGCCTTCGATGCGACATCAACAGCGATGAAGGTACAAGCACCTCCTCTCATTTCTTTAATTAATTGCTCTTTTAATTTTTCTAATTTATATAGCGCATCTTCGACCTGGCGGATGAAAGCCATGAATGGTGCGTGGAACACGGTAGCCGATTGGTTAAAGCGTTCGCCTTGTAACGCGCAGAGGACGGGTTCGAGCCTTCTTCCCTGAGATGTTACTGTCTATAGTGACATTGAGCAAGTCCTTCACTCACTATTGTTCATCGGTTTAAGCGTTGAGGATAATGAGTAAGGGCTGTGGAAGAATTCAGACAATTTCTTGGCTATTCAAATAGAATCTGTCCTGATTGGAGCAAAAATAAACTCTGCTGTGGCAAGGGTAAACATTGGCGAGAATGGGTCAAAGAATGGCAAGAGTGAGAAAACGGTGTTGATCTCTTGTGAAACGACGGCAGAGGTACAGATGGAGAGACAGACAGACAGACAGACATACAGACAAAGGGAGAGAGACACAGAGAGATACAGATGGAGACGTATAGCAAGAATGAGATACAGACGAACGCAGGTACAGAAAAAGGCAAAGACGGTTAAAGCGATGAACACAAAGACAGACAATCCCTCTCTTCCCATCTGTCTCAATCCCTCTCTTCCAATCTGTCCGTCTGTCTCGATCCCTCTCTTCCTATCTGTCCGTCTGTCTCAATCCCTCTCTTCCTATCTGTCCGTCTGTCTCAATCCCTCTCTTCCTATCTGTCCGTCTGTCTCAATCCCTCTCTTCCTATCTGTCCGTCAGTCTCAATCCCTCTCTTCCTAGCTGTCCGTCAGTCTCAATCCCTCTCTTCCTATCTGTCCGTCTGTCTCAATCCCTCTCTGTCCGATAGGAAGAGAGGGATCGAGGCATACGGACAGATAGGAAGAGAGGTATTGAGACGGACGTGAAGGGAAGACTGTGACGGCGTTGTTGCATTAGAAGTTGACATGTGAGGTTCTGTGTTGGTGATTGATGGTCTATTGATCGAAGGATCTGGCTCTCGGCCTCTCTCTCTCTCTCCCTCTCTCCCTCTCTCCCTCTCTCGCAAAACACAAACAACGACCGATGGCAGAAAACAAAGCATTTGTCACGGCGCCACCGACGACAATGATAATGATGATGACGACGATGATGATGAAGACTCGGATCGTCCGAGCGCCAGAGTCAAGCGATGCGCAACTTCTGTCTTATGTCACAATGGATGATGCGATGTCTTGCTATTGAGCCACGGCTTCATATCCACCTCCCTCACTCACTCTCTCCCTATGTGTACCTGCCTACCTACCTTTCTCTCGCTTCATTCCTCTCTGCCTCTCCTCCTACCTCCCTCCATAATCCTCCCTCCTTCCTGTCTGCCTGATTGCCTCCCTTCGCCCCGTCCTCCCTCACCTTCCCTCTCCCTATCTTTTCTTAATCGTAAGTCTCTTCGATTTCGCTGTTTTTATCGTTCGTTGTCATCGTCTCAATCTGTCTCAGTAAGTCTCTAACTGCTTGCCACTTCTGTCCGTTAGTCCTTCTGTCCATTCGTACTTCGGTCTCTTAGTCCTTCCATTCGTCAGTCTGTCCGTCCTTTAGTCCTTCTGTCCTTTAGTCCTTCTGTCCGTTAGTCCTTCCGTCCGTTCGTCATTTCATCTGTTCGTCCTTCTGTCCGTTCGTACTTCCGTCCATTAGTCCTTCCATTCGTTAGGCTTTCCGTCCTTTAGTCCTTCCGTCCGTTCGTTTTTCCGTCAGTCCTTCCGTTCTTTAGTCCTTCTGTCCCTTAGTCCTTCCGTTCGTCAGTCCTTCTGTCTTTTAATCCTTCCGTCCGTTCGTACTTTCGTCCCTTAGTCCTTCCGTTCGTTCGTCCTTTCATCGGTTCGTCCTTCCGTTAGTTAGTCCTTCCGTCGTCCAAAACCAAGCCGTGATCAGGTAAATTATCCAGAAGGTTGTACAATTGCTTGTCCACTATAGGCTGCCTCAAGGTCTTAACGGATCTTCTAGACATTGACTTCATTACAGCTTAGTTTTGGTTCATACTTTGTGCGTTATAGATCGGCGCTATAGAAGTTACTAATTAACCTAATCTGGCGTATGGCATCATTGGACTGTATATCTCTGTCTTTACTACAAAGCGCCGCTTTTCCTTTCATGTTTACCGCCTCAATCGGAATTTCTGTTGAGGGATTTAAGTTACGTCGTCTTGTTCTCCTCTTTCTCTCCTCCGTCAATCACTACTTACCTGCCAAAGGGAACGGTTCCGTTTTAAAGAATCGGGTTCACCATATCCTACCAACCCCCTCCCCCCTTTGCTCATGCGACTGACCAAAATGAGGAGGCTCAGGGTCATCTCCTCGCTCTACCTTTAACTATATATTTGTATGTATAGATGTACAATAATTTATTGTACATGCATACATAGATAACATAGATACGTATACATACAACATGCATACATGCATTCATACATACGTAAATACATGCTTCGACACATGCATATGTATATGTGTGTGTGTGTGTGTGTGTGCGTGCGTGTGCGTGTGTGTGTGTGCGTGTGCGTGTGCGTGTGTGTGTGTGCGTGTTTGTATGTATGTGTGTAAGCTCCTCATCTCCTCGCTCTACCTACTACTTATGTATTCTACACGAACATACATAATATATCTGTATGCAATACGCTGCGTAAACATATGACTTATATCAATCACAACATACTGCATAATGCATATATTTATTAACATATATATATATATATATATATATATATATATATATATATATATATATATATATATATATATATATATATATATATATATATATATGAGCCTCGCATGTAGTTTATAGTTTATGGAGTAGCATTGGTCATAGACCTGTGTAGCGTCATCATATCTTTTGAGGAGCGTGGGGCGCATAAGACTATAATCACCCGAAAGGGGCATTAGTCGGCGTGGGGTGTGGACGCAGTCGGCCGTGAGCGATTAAAAAACTGAATAGGGTCTTAGGAGGACTAAGAAGAAGAATTGAGGGTGACGCTCATTTTCCAAAGGGTTGGGGTGGGGAGTGGGAGACAGAGACAGAGAGAAGGGGGGCTTGGGGTGATCATGAGCGTCTTTGACGCTGCCGCTCCCCTGACAATGGTCGACCATCGGTGACAAAGAAACAACCGAAATATGATCTTCCGAAGAGACGCTCCGGCTGGGTTAACAGCTTTGCCGGGTCTTCTTAACCCCCCTCTCTTGGTTGCCTAAGAGACGATCGCCCCGGGTGGAGTCAGGCTGACGCTTGTGTGGTCTGTCTGTCTGTCTGTCTGTCTGTCTGTCTGTCTGTCTGTCTGTCTGTCTGTCTGTCTGTCTGTCCCTACCATACCTTACCGAACTTCACCTTACCCTAATTTACTTTATCGTTATCGTAATCTTCGAACCTCTAACGCGCCACTCGAAGGCCAAACGCAAGGCACAGCCTATTCACGAGCGCTGCGTCAAATCAGAGGGGTTTTCCAGAGAGTAGTCCAGAGGAGATGCGAGTCCGGTTACCATGGGGACCAGATCAAGAGAGGAGGCACAGCAGCTGGTGTCGTTTAGGACGAAGAGAATTGGAAAGCGGAGGATCAGATGAGTCTGGATATATGGAGTTCTTGGAAAGTTGAGACTTGAGTTTTGAGTGGAAAGCCTGGGAGTGATAGATTGAGGAGAATGAAGAGGAGGATGGAGGACGGGTTGCAATGATGATGGAGGAACCGGGAATCTGCGGAACTGAGGGGGAGATCGTTCCAGAAGCTGGTGCTCTGTTGGATATGGCTCGGTTGGAGAACTTGAGATGAGTAGTGACCAGAGGTCGAGAAAGACTGAGACAGGAGGAGGATCGGCTGGAGCGGGTTGCCTGGATGGTGAAGCACGAATACGTTGAAACGTTGAAACGCATTGCCTTGACAATTTGATCACCATAGGAACCTTTGTCTGTTGTTGGTACGTAGTTCTAATCACACAACAGTATATCCATTGTTCACGAGACGAATAAAAAACGAGACTTTCATACAAAGAACACCGCATCAATTCTGACGGCACCCAGTGCGGTTTGCCAGTGTGCATCGTACGAGCGGGCGCATTAAGAGGCGTAAGATGGAATATATTTGGCGATCGGTGGGGGTGAGGTCGGTGAGGGATGGATGGACAAGGTGCTGGAGGGGAAGGGTACGAGGGTTGTGGTGGGGTGAGGTAGATGAGGGGGAGCTGGAGGTAGGGTGACGAGGGTTGTGAGTCGGCGATCGTCTGTTGGAGGAGTTGAAGTCATAAATCAAATGAGGCGTTTGTCGATGTTCGGTTGGGAGTCGACGGTTAAAAAAATTGATGGTCCTTTGATTGGCGATGATTGATATAACTCAGGTGTTGATTGTATTCCGCTCTGGCCTTCTCAGGGTCTTTCTCTCTATGTACATGTCTCTCTCTGTTTCCCTCTGTGTGTGTGTGTGTCTCTGTCTCTGTCTCTCTTGTTATTGCAACTCTTCTTTCCTGCTCTGCTCTCCTTGCATGACCGCTCTTTCTCTATCGCTCTATCTCTAATGCTCTCTCTGTCTGTCTGTCTGTCTTTCTCTTATCTCCCTTATCTCTCTCTGTCGATCTCTGTCGATCTCTGTCTGCCTCTGTCTCTGTCTCTCTCTGTCTCTATCTCTCTGTCTCTATCTCTCTGTCTCTCTCTTTCTCTCTCTCTCTCCGTCTGTGTTGATTTCTGTGGATGTTCGTCTTTCCGTATTATTCACTCTCATTTTTCTTTTCTTCAGTTTTATTTTGTCCGTCTCTCTCTGTCTCTCTGTATGTCTCTGTCTGTCTCTTTCTGTCTCTGTCTCTCTGTCTGTCTCTGTCTCTCTGTCTGTCTCTGTCTGTCTCTGTCTCTGTCTTTCTCTCTCTGCGTGTGTGTGTGTCTCTCTATCTTTCTCTCTATCTCTGTGTCTGTCTGTGTCTGTCTGTCTGTTTCTCTGTCTTCAACATAGTTTCTCCCACTCCGATCATAGCACGAGCCCCCTCTCTCCTGGTCTTCTATCTATCGGTCCCTGATCTAACGACCCACACAAACCCTCGGCTTCGTCTTTCACGACTGTTATAACAAACATCGAACGTCTGTTAAAATAAACAGACAAATATTTTTGTCTTCGCTTCTATTATGTCTCCTAATCGACCTCATCTCCAGCAATTAAGTTTTCTGTAGATGTAACAGAATCTGATGTAGATTGGCGCTGTATCTATCACCACCAATGTTGAGGGTGGTTTAGGAATCATAGGGTAAGACAGGGTTTCGCTCTATTCTAACTCATTGTCACGATTTGTTTGGGGTTATTACGGCTTCATATGGACGATGTATCTATCACCATCTATGTATATGTACAGAGTGGCTTAGGAATCATAGGGTAAGAAAGGGTTTAGCTCTGTTCTAAGTCATTGTGACGATTTCTTTGGGGCTAATACGGGTTCATGTGGACGAGGACTCAATGATTTGTGCCCTGTCTGCCTATATGGACAATACAGGTTTGAAGAGAGTACAATACAACTTGATTTGATTTTGCCGTCCTTCTTAGTTCAGATGTGCACACACAACCATACGACAGAACAGCGATTGCTCTGAGCAATAATATTCTTGTGAGTGAAGGATTTGCTCAAGATCCCTACACAGTACTCGCTTTGTGGAGGATTGAACCCGTGCTCTCTACGTTACAGGCCAAACCTTCCATCCATTCGGCTACATATATACCCTGCATATATCTTTCAACTCATAGGTCCTTGTTTCGATTCCCTGTCATCACATATTCCAAGATTTCAGTTCATTAGCGTCCTCTGGTGAACAGTTACATCGACCGCAACTGTAGCACGTTGATTGTCCGCATTAGACGCTTTAAATTCATTCATTCATTAAGACATTTATATAGCGCTTGATTGTTTTATCATGTGTATCTGAATGGAAATGGCGTGTCTATAGCTATTGATAAATTGCGGTCCTTTTTTTCCTGGTGAAGTTCGTGTGTGATGGACATATGTCAAAGATATGACTGGCATTTGTCACCGTTATTTATTCGCTCAAAGATCCATAATGATTTGCGTCATACTTACCGCTAAAAATGTCATTCGCTAACTTGTGTTACCAATGGATATTCGTGCCACGTTTTAGTATTTCGTAGGTCATGGTCATAATACTATTCTAAGTTACTATAGAGTCGGCCTAATATTGACGGGTAGATGTATGATTTTTGTAATAATTAGTAAATGTAGTTTTTCTTGGTTACTATATTATACGACAGTGGTATTGTACGGTAGTTTGCTTGGTAACTGTTTGTTTTCTTGGCGATAGTAACTGCCTTGGATTGAAACTATATTGTGTCGTATATAATTACACTCAAATCGTTATGGTTTAATATTTGTATTGATTGTTAAACGGTGCATTGTTTGGGTTGAGTGAAACATAACTATGTATACACATTGATTAGATAAGGTTAGAGTAAGTGGTTAATAAGGTTAATAAGGTTAGAGTAAGTAGTTAATAATAATGGTTAATAATAGTGGTTAATTTTATGATTAGCGGTATTTAGATTAGCTGAGATTAGATTGGAATATATGGATTAATATCAGTATTTTAATTGTACTGTCTACATATTAAATGTTGAATGTAGTGTGGTCAATAAGAAATGATGTCTGTGAACAGGAGACACTAATTTCACGCCAATTAAGAAATGCTTTTCGATTACTAACTCGCTGCTCGACGTTATTCGAGAATGTTCTGTATATCACGTGGCCTTAAATAGATGCCTTTATGGTCCACAGGTGTAGGATTTCAATCTCCTAATTGTTTCCATTGTTAAGTTCTATTCACTTTTAAGCCGATCAATAATTCCACCGTCGTTCCTCTCGAAATCTTTTCAAGCTGTTATTGAATCTGACGACTGGAGTTTATACACACCGAGTTCTGTATCGTTTGCATCCTTCACTCTTTCACAAATCGCCCGATTCAAGTCCTAGGCCTATTAAGTCTTCCGCGGCGTCTTTGAGACGCGCCGATTATCACGTGCCGCTCGATGCCAACTTAACGCTCACTCCATCCGCCAGGTGGAAGTAGCTTAACCGGAAGCTGTCTTTGTTGACTATATCGACGCCGAAGTACAAGTTCTGCGAGCCTTGTAGAACATCGATTAGGGTCGGTGGGAGGTCGGTGCGTGGCGCCGTCAGTGCTCTGCCTCTGTAGCTGATGTAGTCGCATCTTCTTTTCCCGTCATCCGCCGCCACTTTGGCTGCGTAACTTGAGCGATCTCGTCTTGTCTGGTGCTCCTGCGTTGCACGCTGTCACTTAGCGCTGCTTTCGAAGTGCGGTGCGCGACGCTCCGTTAGGCTTCTTCTCTAGGGGTTTCATTTTCTGATCAGTCGTGGCTTCCACATCTCCTCTCTCTGGCGTGGAGTGACAGGTCCCGTTTTCATCCCGGGATCGGAATCCGAGCCTCAGACTTAGTGGGTTATAATGTTTCCAATGATCGCTACTTGAATAATATTAAACTGGTCGATCTACTTCAGAACATTTTGTTCCTTGTTGTCAGTGTATTTCCAAAGACCGCTTTTTGTCTGGTTATAGAGACAACGTGTCCCGCTGTTCGTTTTCTTTCACCTGTCTCTTTATGTCACTTCTCATCAACAAAACGTCTTCCTACTCCTATTTCTTTCCAGCATTGTCCTACCGTTCTCACAATATGTGGAGGAAGTCAGGGTGAAAGTCTATCCAATTTCAAACCTGGCTTCTCCAGTGGATCGTCGTCTTTTTGTTAGGATTTCACTCGAAGCAAGACCATTTGACGGATGTATTGAACATTGAGAAAAGGGCGCTATAGAAGTCATGAAATTAGATTAGAATATTATGACCATGTTGGTCACTCTGTGTGTAAATGACACAACACTTGATATGCCGCACAGTATCTCGTATCCATCTTCTGCCTCCTCCTCCTCCTCCTCCTCCTCCTCCTCCTCCTCCTCCTCCTCCTCCTCCTCCTCCTCCTCCTCCTCATTTTCTCCTGCTCTCATGATCCAAGTTTTCATCTTCCGAATTTTTTTGTTCCCGCATCCTACATGTATATCCTAATTTTCCTCCTGTATCTCCCAGTCCTCCACCTTTCCCTCTTCCGTCTGATTTCACCATCATCCGCGCTTTCCTCTTCTGTAGCCGACTACTGCACCACAAACAAATCAGGCGATTAAGTTCGTTTGGTTCGTATGTGTGTATATGTGTATGTATATATAAGTGTATGCATTCATGTATGTTTGTATGTGTTCATGTATGAGACCCAAGTGACGTCCATTGTTTATTTAACCCCCCCCCCCCATTCCCGATGAGTGATTTATGTCAACACGCACCCTTAGGTAGGAGGAGGGAAGGGTACCTACCATCCGAAGCGGTAAGTGTGCCTCAGGTAAGTCGATCCATCTCATTATCTAATCCTTAGCGATGCGAGGTAAGGCTGTGGCGCGTGACGTGGCATCTGTCATTGTCTCTTAATAATCCGTTAAATTAGGAATCGTCAACGTAGACAATGAAGACGCGATGAGTCTCGCATTATACGCTTCTAATGTATATATTCACGTGGGGGTCGGTGGCTGGCTATCCTTGAGCCGCGGAGGGATGTTGTTGGCCTAACCAGAAGACAGGTCCGAATACATCCTATACAGGCTGACCTTTGCCCCGATCGTCTGCTTAATACAGATGACCTTTTCTGAGTGGAGATTTCTTCATCGATGATATAAATGCAACGCTCGGATGATACATCTTAAAACCAGAGTCATCTCTAATTCAATTACTTCGAAAGCGCCCGGCATATATTGGTTACTCCCTCAGCCCCATTCCTTTTGTCATCGGCAAAACAATGCTCCCCAGATAACATAATTGAGTGTCTTCTCATACAAAGGGTCACAAGGTCGAAAGGTCACAACTATAGGACAGAAGAATTTCGAAATTTTATTTGTATAGCGCGTTCGTTCTGTTGTGTGAAGGCGCTATATAATTGGTCGGTTACATCCATAAAAACTTGGTCTTATTAAGTAGTAACTTCTATGACGCCGGTTTCCACTGCACGAAGCATCAGCCGATGGCGCACCAAATCGAAGGGTCTTGCAGCAGAGCCATAGAGGTCAAAAGGAAGTTGAGTGGGTCTTCATCCCCTCAATAACAAAGACTTAACAGCAAGAGCAATGTAACGACAACCGTAAATAGTAAAGACTATTCTTATTACTAGGCATTTATTAAACGCCACTATCTAATCGTTCTAATGACGAAGCATCAATCGATGGCGCTGAGCAATTGTGAGTGAAGGACACTTGCTCTGAATGTCCCTACACAGTAACCGTCTCAGGGGAGGAGGATTGAACCCGGACTCTTTGCATTACAAAACGATCGCTCTAACCAATTGGCTACCGTGTCCCAGACATGTAGGTAGACGACCACAAGCGTTGCGGGATCTAGAAGCCTTGTTTCTCTCAAATCTCCGACTGTGTCATAAGAGAGAATAATATCTTATCGGTCCAAGAAACCCCTATTAACATGCCTCCTACTGGATATCGACTGTCCCCTCTCTGTCCCTCCCTCTGACGTCCTTGTCTCTCCACCCGTGTGTCCGTCTATTTGTTTGTCCCCAACGCTGGGTATGTCCCTTCCCTCTTCATCGACCCTCCACCGACCTCCTCCTCCCTAAGAGCCGCGAGCGATCAGGCCGGCCTTCCCCTGGATGGTGACATGAGACTCCCTCCCCGCTTTCACGATACCCTAACTGGGACACCAATAAATGCCCGGATTAACGACCCCACTCGTTTGCTATCCGTCCCCGACTCGTATTACCAACGCTCGAGGGTCAAAGTTCGATGAATTTCCATATATTATCAGCATTCCTGGATGTGGACTTCTTTAGAAAAGCGTGGAATGCAAGCGATTCGTCCAAAAGGAATGCAGAACGCTGTTACAGTGTGGCTGGGATTCATGGCTGGTCTGTTTATGTTTGTCTGTTGCACCACATGATAACAACAACAACAACTACAACAATATCTGTCAGCAGGTGGGAATGTTACCCCCCCACCCAAAAAAAGAGACTCGCACAAACCTACCACTTTGTCCCGTTAGCTTTGGAGACTCTCGGTCCTATTAACAGTAGTAGCTTACTTTTGATCATGAGTTAGGGCGCTGTCTCTCTCGTGTAACAAGTGAAACTTGAAACCAGAGCTACTATCTCTTTCAGTGCATTGCCATCATAATCCAACGCTTTAAAGTCATTGCCGTCCAAGGCAAAATCTTTGCTACGTCGGATCCTGACGACTTCTAGCCGTCCCAGAATGGTTTTTGTTTTCTCCAGATTTTTTTAATTCCTTAGGTTTTATAGGTCCCTCCGGGCAAAAATACTAATACTAATTATATTAAAAACCTAAATATTGAGCTATGATTTGAATGTCCTCAGAGATGGCGCATTCTTCACATGGAAAGCGGGAAGACTGTTCCATGCAGTGGGTCCAGCGACAGAGAAGGAACAGTGCGATGCGATACAGTGAGGTCTACAAGGAGACCTGTTCGTCTTTATTAGTTGGCCACACTTTTCTTGCTGCTTCCGTGGCCTCTGTTGCTATGATTATCGTTTTCGTATTGAAAACTTGTCTTCTATCCAGCTAATCAGGCTTTTAATGTGTATTCTTATTTATTGCGATGTAATTAAGTGCTAGTTAATAACAACATGTAGGCTGAACTGTTACAATGACGGTTAAAATCGTTGGCCTGGTAACAGGTGGATTTAATTGGGAATTTAAACTACTCTAATCTTCAATATCGTTCTCATGTACTATTAGAGAGAAGTCCGTGTATATCGGTTGCTATTTGTTGAGGGTGGAGACTGTCAAAGTAAGGGAGAGACGCGGCGGGCAATTCCTCAAAGAAGCTGGCCTCCTTCTTATAATATGTTTCCTTATCGGAGTCACACACCCTGATACTGACAGACACAGAACATTTGCCACTCCATCCCATTACTCCGACGCCGATCCCTCTGTGGAGAGTCGACTGCTGCCGCCGCCGCCGCCGCAGGCCGTTTCATCTTAACCTCCAGCCCCCTATCAGTTTCAGCAACCGAAATATGCTTTTCTCCCTTTTAGTCTGCGGACTAAAATTAGGCCGAAGCGCAGACTATATGCGACGACAATTTCTGCTGTTTTTGAAGCAATGTCAGGCAATGGCAGAGACCAATGTCCGTCAATAATGTGGCTGACCAACTGACCATTTGTGTGCGCCTTCTGGTCAGTTTCTTCCTTGTTGATTCTTTAGTGTTTCCGTCCACGCGTTTGAGGTTACGAATCGTAAACTTCAATTTGTTTAGAATCTAAGCACAGGGCACCAGTTTATTCACGAGTGCGCTGTCGCGTTAGAGGGATTGTCCAGATATGCTAAGTGAAAACCCAAGTCCGGTAGCCATATATAGAACAGAGAGAAAGAAAGAGCTAGTTAGGCGGGTGTCGTTTAAAACTAGAGAGATTGGAAGGCGAAGGAGTGGGTCGATGAGGATGTGTTTGGTTGAAGGGGTGAGACTTTAGTTTGGAGTGGAAACGCTGGGGGGTTATAGCTAGATGCAGATGATGGTAGATGAGCGGCTATGTTGGTGGAGGAACTGAGAATTTGCGGAATCCATGAGGAGAACACGACCTTAAACAGCCGGTATTGCCAGTCCCAAGCCTGGATAAGGAGGAAGGTGACCTATTCATCTTCCTTGTGAACATAGTCGTTCAGTCAACCCTGAACAGCTGATTCCTACTACAGGTTGTTTTCCATGACGAAGGACTTGGGGGTTGAGGGTTACATTTGGAACGCACACTGAATGAGGGTGAAACGCTATCACGCCTTTCAGTGAGAGGCAGTGCAGTTTACAGGTAGCCTGGTCTTTGAATGTGCCTATTTGTACATACAGATAATGTGGTCAGAATGGTGTAAAGTGTCTAGTAAGAGCGGGCATTGCTTCTGGTCTAAATGAACACCCTAATTGTGGTCTTCGCTCAGTCAATTTACTTCAGGATCAAAACTCAATTGGCGCGCATCATAAGACCGGCAGCACCAGCCACGTCCATCCTTAATCCTGCGTTGGCATCAATGTCTGCATGTACCAGTCATTGGTCACAGAAGTGAGTATGCATTTCCGTTAGGCTCTATTTACCCGACGGAGAGCATCATTTCGGATTTAGCGATGGATTTCCTGCTGGACGGGAGAAGCCGAGGAAGACGAGGAAGAACCGGACAGATGTTGAAGGCGTAACCCAACTCCTCTTCAAAGTCCATCGTCCGCCTTCCACCAACTCAGCCCTCCACCCATCCCTCCCGGTGCGTAATTAGCGGCGTCCTTGATTGCCATATCGCTCATTAAATCCTACTTCCCATGATCTTCGCTGACGCGTTTGTTATTGCGAGTGGAACGACTACACCGCGCGCCGGGAAATCGAAGACAGTTTCAAAGATGAATGATGTTGACGGATTCTAAACGACCATCAACCAAAGGAATTCTCATACACAGCGCCCTTTTTCTTCGGCCTCGGCTTCGATACGGCGCTATATAAAGTATCATTGTTATTACTATTTTCATTGTTATTACTATTATTATTTTTAGGCCTACTATTATTACTATCACTATTGTTATTATCACTATTGTTATTATTATTAGTATGCATGTGTCTTATAGTTAACGTTGTTGTTGGGGTTGCAAAGTATCCCAGAAAAAACGATCCCCCCAAAAGGATCCCAGAAAGGATCCCCGAAAAAGGATCAGCGAAAGGTTCCCCAAAAAGGATCCCACAAAAAGATCCCCAAGAAAGGATCCTCAAACAGGTTCCTCAAAAGATCCCAAAACTCATCAAAGTTAAGTACATCTGTCCTCATTTGAACCCCATTTCCGAAGTTCAAAATTCGTCACAAAAAGCAAAACAACAATTGTCTTGTTGTCTGCATCTCTTACGTAAGTCAAGGAAGAAACGAACCGCTATATAAATCGTTAGAGATACGTATGAACTATGAAAACATAAGTACAGAGTGGAAGCTTCTAAGTCTCGAAATTAATGCGATGTTTTGATTTGAGGTGTGGTTGGATAGCGGGGAAATTAATCTGTTATTTGAAAACGAAAGACTTTATCATTGTAGCGGATAATCCTCGGAGGGGGCCTCGAATCATGCGTTCGCACTTTGTAGATGAGAGTCAGGTGGTAGACAAGGAGATAAACGTTGTAGATGACAAAAGTCAGGTGGTACGTGAAGATAAACAGGCTCTGATTTAGAGCAGTTTTTGCCTCTGTTAGTGTTCTGCCGTTAAAAATGCTCCGAATTTTTAATACAGCGCTGTTAGTGACATGATCTCTTCGAAAACAATTCATTAGTGGGATCCATTTGTATCGCGGCCCATTGTTTCTTCTTGTATAGGAAATAACAGTGTTCGTAATTGTAATTGGAAACTTATATAGCGCCGTTAAAAAGGAAACCCTCCAGATTTGGCCATATGCCTCGAGGTCTAACACGTCTGATTAATTAACAGAATGTTGAATTCATAAAACCCTGATATAATAATTTACTGCTAACGACCTGTGTCTAATTTTCTTTATGGTTTTTGGAACCACACCCCTCGCCGTTGTGATCACCATTACAACCCCTCTGGGAAGCTCTTCCCAGTGCCACATCTCGGTCAATTAGCTTGCTGTCCGTAGCTTATCCTCCTGCCCCTCCTAATGGGGTGGGGTGGGGTTACTTTGGGCAGTTGGTTTCACTTACATCTGTTGGATGACTGCTGCGATCCATTTGCCTCAGTGCCGGAGGTTCAACTCCAGACGGTGTCGTCGGAAAGTCCGGATTGGTTGTTGGTTGTCGCTGTTGTCATGGTTGCATCGCTGTTGTTAATGTTGCACCGCAGCTAAATCTAATCCAATGACTTCTATTGCGCCGTCTTGTCTTTGGTCGTTGTTCGTATTACAAGCTAGTTTATACCTTTCAGTTCTTCCTGTATTTTGTCTTCTGATGTTATTTCTCTAAGTGGATTGGATTCTTATAGGATCTGCTTACATTTCATCTGTTCCTAGGGAATGGAACGGACAATAGTCCTGGTTCCGGAGATTGTTCCGGCGATGAGAGTTCCGAGATCAACGGTTCCGCGCGGAGGGAAAAGAAACGAGGAATATTCCCGAAGCTTGCGACGAACATCATGAGAGCCTGGCTCTTCCAACACTTAACGGTAAGAATCCGTTCAAATCATCAACTTCAAACTGACGCTGCTCTCTGCTAATCGACAGACTTCTGTAGCGTCGTTATGACACTACTAACTACACAAGGTATCAATTGATGTCGCTCCAAGTAAGATTGTTGTAATTCGTTGGATAAAATAATTCAATCGTAATACAGAAAACAGAAAATCATGTTACAAATAAATTGTTATGGAACAATGGAACACGTGGTGGAGAAACATGTCTGGGTTCCATGGGTCGAAAGCAATGTTGGCATGTTTAACGAAGTTACAGTTTAGCGTCTTAACAAAGGCGATTAGCGTTGCCCTCCTGTTTTACCAACCATGGAACTGGCACTACCAGAAGTACTAGCAGGCCGTATCGGATTTTGTTGGCATTTCGACTGCATTTGGGAGTGCAGTAAATGCAGTAACCATATACAGTAGTAACTAGTGGCAGCGGGCACTAACGTGACCAGAATAGCTATCAACATCTGTTGTCTGGTCAGTTGCCAAGTCGATCAATTTGGCGAAGGTACCACTGAATATGGTAGATTTTTTACTGTAATTGTAAAAAGAATCGCAGATTCGTATAGCTCCTCTACAAGAGAAAATCGTCATCTAAATCACACAAAAACTAACGTATTGTTTCGGTTAATCAGTTTAATCATTTCAATCAGTCAGTCAATCAGTCAGTCAATCAGTCAATAGTTGTTGTCAATAAGCCAATTCAAATCCATTTTGTCAGCATTTTCTTCAGGTTTAATTGATTACAGTTAACTTGTGTGTTTAGTTGTTCGGTGTTAATGGTTTGTTGTTGCTCTGTGTTTGATACAACAGCATCCATATCCATCAGAGGAACAGAAGAAGGAATTGTCAGAACAGACTGGACTAACGCTTTCACAAGTTAATAACTGGTAAAAGTCTTTCTATTGACTCTACGGTTGCTTTGACGTTATTGATGTCATTTAGTGCAGTTCTGTTTCTCGAGTACAATCCATTCGTATTGAAGCTCAAGAGTTGTTTCATCATTATCTAGTGGATAGCGTGGTGGAATGTCAACTGAGAGGTTAAGAGTTCAAATCCCGCCATTGCAGAAATTTGCTGTGAGATTTCTGCTCCACCTGCGCCACCTATAGCCAACTCAGCTATAATGAGTACAATGTCTTTCTGGGAAGATGAGGCGGCGAGGGTGAGGACTGGCCACTCGCGCTCATATGCCGAGTCTAAGAAAATGAAGTCGCTAACACTTCATATCCATGGCTGCCCCAGAGCTTGATTAAGGGACTGCTCTTCTTCTTCTTGGATGACGGTAGTGTCTCATTGGACACTATCGAAGCTAGGGAAGTTGGGCTAACACTATACCTAACACTTTCAAATTTTATCTAAACTAGTGAAATGGTTTAACCAGATTAAGCCAAGTTAATCTTCATTAATCCACTGCAACCCAGTTTTACCTCGTTTCATCCGTTTTACTCCAGTTTAATGTTGTTTAGTCCTACATCTAATGCATTTTGTACATAAAGGCATCAGCTGATGGCAAAGGTCATTGCATGCGCGTTGTTATTAAATTAAACTGAAAAACTATCGTAATACATTACAGTCTGCTAAAGTGAATTTATTTCCAGTAACAATGGTCCTCGTTTTACGTATTATTTGCGGTCGTGCTTTTGGACGGCGACGGGGTGGTAGAGTGATGAATTAGGGATATGGAAAACTGGGAAAACAGGGCGGATCTACTCCAGTTGGTGGAGCACTGGAGATGGATGAGACTCTGGGGAGATGGTCTTACTGCGTGCGCTTTGCACTTTGCACTTGGCGCTTTGCACTTAATGCTTTCATCGTGCCAAAATGTTCGGCTGGGCTGGACTCTCTTGATTCTTGGACCTCTGGGGTCAGAAGGTCACACAACCGAAAACACCCTGCCAAAATATGTACTTAATGTTATTATTAGTATTTTTCATCATTATTAATATTTTGCTTGATTTACATTGTGTATTCGCTCAGAAGTCGATACATTATCCAAAGAATAAAAAATTTATTATCACTATTATTATTATTATTGTTTTATTTTTATGCCCCAAGGTACATAGGGTCCATCGAGGACTTAGATACTATTAAAAGAGAGAAAACATATTATTATTATTTATATTTTTCATCATTATTAGTATTTTGCCTGATGTATATGACATTGTGTACTTCCTCAGAAGTCGATACATTATCCAAAGAATAAAAATTATATTATCACTATTATTGTTATTTTTTTATATATTTTTTATGCCCCAAGGTACATAGGATCCATCGAGGACTTAGATACTATTAAAAGAGAGAAAACATATTATTGTTATTATTTTTATTATTATTATTATTATTATTATTATTATTATTATTATTATTATTATTATTATTATTATTATTATGTGCTAATATTATTGTTATATGATTATTGCACTACTATAGATGAACTGTTGTTGATGTTGTTGATAGGTTCATAAACGCCAGACGACGAATCGTTCAACCAATGATCGACCAGTCGAACCGTTCAGGTGATTTATGATGCTCCTTTTATCTAACTCTAATCGATTTATTTAGCGACACTCACTGTTACGTAGGAGGAGGATCGAACCTCGTACTCTCGTACTCTCACGCGCCCGGTGGAGTGTACGGGTTCGATCCTCATCCTCTGAGACGGTTACTGTGTAGGGACCTTGAGCAAAGTCCCTCATTTGCAGTTGCCCAGCCTCATCGATTGTTATATTGAAAGTGTTAAAGGCCGCTCTTATTTTCGATCAGCATCTGCTGGAAAGTGACGTTCAATCACAGTTGCTGGTCCCTTCATCTGGAACACTCTTTGCCTTCTCACGTTAGCAACTCTCCTACCGAGAGACAGTCTCTCACTCTAAACTGAAAACATACCTCTTCCAGTCTATCTGCGGCTCTTAATGGTTGCAAGGCTTCAATGTGCACTTCTGGACTTCGTAAGGAGGGCATTGTCATATTAAAGTTGTATTGTATCGTAGGCCTATATAGTAATAGTGAAACGCAGTAAAGCAAATGATTCGGACTAATTAGAAGAAGTGAGACAATTACTGAATTAACAGCCAGTCATTTAGCTTATTTGTCATTAAAGGTGGTAATACTTAAAAAAACGCCTCAAAGATTTAATACCGTCCACATTGAAATGCTAAACCGAACAATACAGGAGAGGCAGATAAAATCGTCCCATAAACTTGAAACATATAGAGGAACCACGCCTTCGACACCGCGGTCCATCCTATATCATCCGGTTCAGCCTTTGCAGTATCGCACTTCAACCTTCTCAGGATTTTGTTGTCATTACTCGACGGTCAAGATATAACCAATCCGAAATAAAAGCATCGGCGACATCAACAAAAACGACGATATCGTCACTGGATCTTGTAAAACCAGCCGAGGTTTACAATCGGCGTAAATATATCGGAGACGACGAGATGTTCTCCGACCGGCTCAAGTGAAGATGTTATGATCCTTTTAGAAACAAAGGGGTTAATTGGATTCTCTTCAGTTGACTTCTTTTACCACCAAACCTCTGCTATGTCTCTCTCTGCAAATCTCAACAAGACGCAATCGACCGCTGATCATAAAAGCGAACAATGCTTGACTATTTTACTGCGCCATAAATCAGTTGAACATCAGCGGACGATTAGGTTTTACGATGACCGTCGTAAATTCATCGAGACGTGTTTCACGTGTATGTGTGTGTGTTTGTATGTGTATGTGTGTGTTTGTATGTGTGTGCGTATGTGTGTCTGTGTATGTGTGTGCTCTCAATGTTCGACATTTCGCGGCGTCCTTGTATACGCTATCGTCGCTATGTTGGCCATTGACTTTCTGTCTCTCTCTCTCTTATTAAGTCCACTGGTCAAGTGATTCCGACATATTATCGCGTCTTGTTGATAGGCGACTTAGCGTCTCTGAGTACCTACCTGAGAGAGGCGCTACATAAACTCTGTGAATGAATGAATGAATGAATTAATTAATTAATTAATTAATTAATTAATTAATTAATGAGGCTGCAGTCTGTCAGCGTAAATCATTCTGAACACCGTAGAACAATTATTAGCTTCTTGGGTGGCGCTCTGTCAAGGCTTCTCCTCAGAGGTCACAAGGACAAAAGGATTCTCAGTCTGTTGCCATTTCCAAATTGGTAACCGAAGATTGCTATGTTTTGTGCGCAGATGTAAAGATGTAAAGATATAAAGATATAAAGATGTATAGCTGTAAAGATGTAAAAAGGTCGTTTTCTCCATTTGTTTTTGCATTCTCTGTTTCTCATATTTGACTGTAATTTTGGATTTAAGGATTTGTTCAATGAACCTTTGTTTCTTATTTGTTAAGCATTTATTAAGCGCCTTTATCTAAAGACCAAGCTGCATTGGTTCCCACTCACTTTTAGTACACTCTCGTCATTGGAGCGTTAACAGAGTTGCATGGTGTGACCACGAAGATAAGGATAGGGTGGCATTATTATGATCGAGTCGATATTATCGATATTACTCACAGAGGTGAACAAAAAGGTAAATAGTTTCTAAATGTGTTTTATTTAGGTCCAGTTGGCGTCTTTGGTCCGGATGGCTCAGGTATCTACATGGACGGACAGATGCTCCACAATCCAGGTGAGCAGCTCCTCTTTCTCACACCTGTGGAGTCATGGGACACGGTGGCCGATCGGTTAGAGCGATCGCCTTGTATCGCGTATAGTAAACTGACCGCACTCCGTCGGTAGGAGGATGTGGCTGCTGACGTGTGAACGACTGAAAATATGCCGAAGATAAGAAAATGAGGTCGCTAACACTCGAAGTTAGTCTAAGGGGCTGCTCTTCTTCTGGTGGGAACATCAGGCGCCGAAGGAGAAGCCTGGTCGGCCCCGCCTCATATGCCAAGGCCAAGAAAACGAAGGCGTTATCACTGGATAAGCAATTTGGATTGGTGGTCGGATTTCCCAATGGTCGATCATCAATCATTTGAGTCGTTGTCTCCAATTGATTCGCATCTGAGCAGAGCCCCCCGCTTCCAAAAGAACAGGCCTCGTAGTACATTAATCTGGCCAGGTCAAAGGTCACTGCCTGACCCCTGGTTAGCTTTAATTTGGCCAGGTTAAAGGTCAGGCGATCCCTTGCGTGTGACTTGAGGGCGGGTTGATTTAATCGATGCTGAGATGTGATGGTGCTTTGTCTATTTTGTGGCTGGTGTTCTCATAATAGTGATTGACATCGATACAATCAGGGTTTGATTGCACTAGAAGGGCGGTTGATTGACTTATTGATTAAAGCATTCATTCATTGACTGATTGAGTGATTCAGCTGTGATTGGATAATCATCAACAGCTGATTGATTGTAATTTTAGTAGAGCTACTATTTGAACTTTTCTTTCGATCGGTTTCCTGTCTAAGCAGATCGAAATGCTTCGAATGAGGAGAACAATATCCGGAGAAAAAATCTGGGATGGCTAAATCATAGTAGCAGTAGCAGTAGTGGTGGTAGCGGTAGCAGTTACTAGTGGTGGTGATTTTAGTAGTAATATAGTAATGGAGTAGTGGTGATAGTAGTATAGCAGTAGTGGGAGTGGTTTTACTAGTAGTTACTCTGTTATGTAAAATCATAGGATGGTTTAAACACAATGCCAGGTCGGAGGCGTCATTCAACGTTGTCTGAAACTACATCTCAAGAGATTAGGCAAAGCTTATTCTTAGCATTGACAACAGTTATGTATTATTTTGTCAATACTATTAATATGTCGCCATATAAGCACTTCACAAGACAAGTAATATAAATATGTGTGTTATTATTACTAGTAGGATTCTGTTGAAGATTCTTCAAAAATCCTTCTGAAGATTTTCTCTTGATGCCTGTAAACGATTACATTACATCGACCATCAGTTCGACTACTGTAACCACATCGTTTATGTTTAGAATTTCTGGTCTTTTGTTTATCAGGAATCCCGGATCTTGGTTCCGACTTCTACGGTTCTGCGATGACCGCCGGGTACCCGGGACACCATTGTCCACCCCAGCCACCTCCGATGGGATACCCTTCGCTGCACCCGTCACAGACGATGCTCATCCCAGGCCACCCACACCAGGCCATGATGATGGCCCAGGGGGGCCACCTCGGCCCGACCCCAGGCATGTACGGACTGTCAACAGCGCAGTGCCCGACGCTTCACGGCCGACCCATTGGACACCTTGTGCCTGATATACACGCGCGGTAATGGGTTGCTGCGGTGGTTTGGCAACCCCCGCCGGACAGACTGTCCAAGAATATGCATCAATTGACGCTGTCAAATGCTTTTGTAAAGTCCACGAGATTTGGTTGATTGGAGAGATCGCTCGCTCACTGTGAATGATATTATTTTTCTGCTCCTCGTATCTGTGAATAACTGTTAATTCGTTTCTGCTGTGGTATCAATATTTTCATGTGTGAGAAGTTTTGAACTTGATTGTGTGATTGGTTAGTTTATTAAGTGATTGTTTGTGCACTTGTGACTGTATGCATGACCGTGTGATTGACTATTGATTGATTATTCAGACTGAATGAATGACTGCTTGATTTGATTGCACGTTCAATGGATCAAGTAATTGATGAAGATGGTTCTGCATTTTTAAAATGAATTCTGAAGAACAGGTTTAGATTCATATGTGTTGGTTTTTATGGTGGAATTTAAGTTTAAAGATCACCATTTCAGATGATGGTTCTTGTGGAACAGAAACAGATTTTCTGCACTAAACTGGTCACGAGGAACTGCCTCAGAGTTTATTCTGCCTACCCACTACATTTTTGAACCTAGTTGACGCTCTGGATTAAATAACTGCATGATTTAATGGCTCGAAAATTGGCTCATGTTTCAATTCAACATTTATTTCTTTCGATTAAAACCGAATTTAAAATGTAAATTAAGTTAATTACAGTCGCTAATACTATAATAGGACTTCATTGTTTCTTAAGATTTGTTGTTCTGGTTTTCATCGATTTTCTGCAGGCATTTGATGCGATGTTTGCCCTTGGGGGTCATATGCACCCACCAAACCACAGTGGCCCTCTTATAGTAGGATTATGATTAACAAACTGCCAAATATCAAAGGCCATAGTGTTCCAAGCTGCACGCTGATATAAAAGAAATTCTGCAGCGCCAATGTCATAATGTTTGAGGCATCAATTAGTTTCTGGAGCTATGAGCAAAACGAACAAGCTTTCTTATGAATGAGTAAAAGGAGTACTGAAAAAGGATATATAAAGAGGCCTATGAAACGGGTCAAAGCCTGGGTTGTGTGTAACTATGGTAATTGGACTATGTATGTGTGCCTAGCAACAACAACGTTTATCTCAGGCCTGTGAGAACATTTAAACTGTGTCGGCAAATTAATTTAATTTTGTTAATTAATTTTTTAACTGTTGTTGACGTGTATTATAAATATGTCTGACGCTTTAGAGTTTAACTGAACTATGAAATATCTAACAGAGGAATTCAATCATATCCGATTATCTTCCTGATGATCTGTCGCAATAAATTCTATTTTGAAGACAGCCTTTGTTGTGGCTTTTCGGAGCGCAGATAGTCTATAGTGGTTTGCCTGCTGGACTGTTAACCGTCAGGTCGGAGGTTCAAATCACCTGCAGGGCAGAGTCGTAAGTCTGTCTCCGGGTGACATCTGTTAATTGTAGAGGGGGTCTTAACCCTTACCCTCATTTCACCTTTTCAGCTGTTTTAAGGGTTACAAACTGAAATCGATTGAAAGTCAGTTTGAAAACCAAATTCATCCTTACAAACGCCACTCCTATTTCTTCACCATACACTCCAGGTTGGACTTCCTTAAAATCCGACGAATGCAAAGACTTCTATAGCGTTTCCAACGCTCCATGCATCAACGATGGCGCTACAAAAATCAGTTGCCAATCTCAGTTCAAACGATTCCCAAACCGTATGTGGATCACAATCAGTAATATAAAGGAAAAGTTAAATAAACTGGCATTTACATAGCGCCCTTCGTTGCCTCTTATACACAAATGGAACATCGTACTCTCTCATCAGTTTAACCTAGATAATATATATGCATTCCGTATGTATATATATCATATATGTATATATAATTATATGGTATGCATATATATATATGTATGCGTGTGTGTAGGTATAAGTGTGACACAGTGTGTTTATAAATATACGTGTGGGTGTTTGTACGCACAAACATCGCCTATATAATATAAGATTACAGCCCCGTGCAGGTAACAAGCCAATTTAACACCACACTAGCCCTATATAAATCACAAACAATATGTATCTATCAATCCATGGATATATATATATATATATATATATATATATATATATATATATATATATATATATGTCTGTATATGAAGATACATGTAGTATTTTAGGAGACAGACAGACAGATAGACAGACAAACAGACAGACAGACAGACAGAGAGCATGCAACCGACGAAGCCTGTCAACCGTTCGTTCTGCAGCAGTCTCGTCGTGGTCACCCTTGAAGAGCGATTAATGCTGCCTTCCACTGAGACGTAACTCCAGTTGGCGATCGTCCTAGTTATAATAATACTATAGGTTGTTATTATATCCAGTCATTACTATATAGACTTAAACGTGCAGCTTCTGCTAAAGCAATCGGATGCAGCTGTGCAGCTGCCAAACGTCATAAGTCCTTAACCAACAGCTGTTGCCAGCAGCTGAAGCCATTAATACAATGCAATACATTACAACTGTATTTGACATTGCCCTCCTTCCAAAAGTTCTTAAGTGCAACATACGACAGAACATCGATGGAGCAGAGCAACTGTGAGTGAAAAACTTGCTCTTGGTCCCTACACAGGAGCTGCTTTGGGGAAGTTCGAACCCATACTCTCCCCGTTATAGGCCAAGCTCTATGACCAATCGGCCACCATGCCCCCCGCAGAACTTAAAAGAATAAGACCATTCTACTAGTGCTTTTGAACCTAAATCTGAAGTCAGGTCGTTCTTTGAGCTGTTATGGCGTATATAAGTATTTGCTGAGAATGTTGTCGTGATTCTACTCGTGATGTGGAGCGACCGCTGAGGCGTGACCAGATGGAATCAACTGGAGATAGGTATCCAGCTGGCTCTGCATGGCGCATTTAATGTGTTGAGCACAATAGCTGATCTGCTGAGGTGTCGGCCTATTTTGTAGGGACCTTGAACAAATCCTTCACTCGTAATTGCTGAGCGCCATCGATATTCTGTCGTATTTTCGTGTGCAGTTCTGACCTTTGGAAGGAGGGAAATTTCAAATACAGTTATATTGTATGTATGTATGTATGTATGTATGTATGTATGTATGTATGTATGTATGTATGTATGTATGTATGTATGTATGTATGTAGGTATGTATGTATGTATGTATGTATGTATGTATGTATGTATGTATGTATGTATGTATGTATGTATGTATGTATGTATGTATGTATGTATGTATGTATGCATCCAGTGCACTTGTATATCTGATTAGCGAACACTGTGAGAGGCGCTTCATAAATGTTTAGATACAATACAATACAATATCGCCTTCTAAGTAACTCACAAGAGCGCTTTGGCACGGTTATAAGGTTATCCCTAGGTATTGTATTGTATTGTATTGTATTATTTGTATTCTCTTACAATTCCCTCAGCCCTCTTTCTCTCCACATTCTTCTCAGTCTTTCCCTACACTTTGTTCCCGACTTCTGATGGTTTTCACACATTCTTTTCTCTTCAGTTTTGATTCTTCTTCTTCTGTGGTTCATTTAACAACATCATCGCTGTCGCTTTTGACAGTTTAAGTTACAAGGCACAGACGGACAGACGGACAGACGACTATGCCATAGAGACAGACAACGAAACGAGACAGACAGACGAACGGGTATACACAAACAGGTAGCGTCAAAGACTGAGACAAGGTGCAAGTATAATTCCGTGGATTCTTTGGATTTTGGATGTGGCAAATGTTCAAAAATGAAATGTATATAAATGCATAAAACCAAATATTTTCTTCATCTACGATGCATTTAGAATATCAATTTATGAGTTTCCCTGCACGACGTCTTGCGAAAACTTTTTTACAATGTGATTAATTTTATGCAACATACATGAAAATTTTATCATTAGCCTACTGTCACGTCCTGTTTGGGCAGCTGCTGTGACCTCATGATTTTACAGTCAGAAAGTAATTATTATATCATATAACAGTTGAATTCTGACCATATGATATTCTGCTTACTGAGTAATCTGTAAAAGACTATAAGTTTACAGTTAATTTGCCAAATTTAGCCTATTGTAAGTCATAATTTGTAAATATTTAGTTAATTTAGCAGTCTATTATCTCCAGTGAAGGCAGGTGAGACAAACTAGCTGTTTACCTGGCATTCCAAATTGTTAACCTGTAGATCTACTATTATTGTAACCACTAATTAGCTCAATTTGCATGCTGATTAGTTTACAATTCAGTTTTTTAACGACTGTGACAGTAATGAGAATTGTGACAGCAATGAGACTGTGTGACTGTAATGATAAAAAAATGAGACATAAATGAGACACGGTATAGTTAATGTGACTGATCTGAGTCTCGTGTTGGTTGCGCCCAGTGGAAACGAGCATTATGGTTGCCCGCATGAGCTGACGTGGACTGGAGCGTCAGTCAGCGGTTGACGAGTTGACGGATGGTTGCGTGTTGCCCCCAACGGGGTTACTGGTTCACGTGTGACGATGCAGAGAGAGGATGATTACCCCGATCGGATTCGAAGCCGATCTAGTATACAGCGTCATCGGCAAAAGGAAGGTAGACTGAAGGACAGCGAGACAGACAGACAGACACAAAAATAGACAGAGACAGAGAGACACAGGAAGAGAAAGAAAGAGAGAGGAAGGAGGACATGGCAACCGTCACTCACAATGTCACGAGTCGTCATGCGACATGACGCTGGCTTACACGCAGCTCTACAATCGTATATATATATATATATATATATATATATATATATATATATATAATAGGGTCTATATATATATATATATATATATAGCTGCATATGACGTAACTGAAATAAATATATACATATATATATTTGTTTTATTATGATTTAAGAACATATGTACGGATGTATATGCACTTTTATATTAGCATGTTTTTATAATAAGATTTCCGTCTGTCTGTTTCCGTCCTACTGCATGTATGTGTGCGTTCGTCTAAATGGACGCATCCTATGTTTAGTACACGGGAATGAAGTGTTGCACTCTTATGCTCTCTAAGAGACTTGAAGACGGGAGGTATATCTTCTGAAGACGTATGCTACTCCGCAGCGCGATCCATCTCAGCGCTTTCGTTGTAGCTGTTCATCGTACAAACAAGAAATCTCGAAGCCCAACTCAGATTAGGACGATTATTTACGAGCCATTATAAGCGATTTACGAGCTAATAATCGTAATTTATGGCCCATTATGGGCTATTAATACGGTGACGGTCTTCGCCTGGTACGAGCAATGGTTTCCAGCCAAAACAACCTTTTGTTTTTCTTAAGAGGGAGGGGGTGTGCTGGACCGACTTACTAACCTCCGTCCGTCTGGTTGTAAAACGTAATCGTCGTAAAAACATTCGATGGCCTTTCAACGAGTCTCGCGGCTTCAAGTTTCCGTCAACGTCAATGGAATGGAAGGAGAAGCCTCATCGGCAAATACAAACACAAACACAAACACACACACACATGCGCATATACACAAACACACACACACGCACCTACACACTCATGTGCACACATACATATTGAGCTAGTGTTGGATCGACGTTTTCCTGCAGTAGCCCATTGTGTGTACATGTGTGTGTGTGTGTGTGTGTGTGTGTGTGTGTGTGTGTGTGTGTGTGTGTGTGTGTGTGTGTGTGTGTGTGTGTGTGTGTGTGTGTGTGTGTGTGTGTGTGTGTGTGTGTGTGTGTGTGTGTGTGTGTGTGTGTGTGTGTGTGTGTGTGTGTGTGTGTGTGTGTGTGTGTGTGTGTGTGTGTGTGTGTGTGTGTGTGTGTGTGTGTGTGTGTGTGTGTGTGTGTGTGTGTGTGTGTGTGTGTGGGTGTGTGTGTGTGTAGGTGTGTGTGTGTAGGTGTGTGTGTGTGTGTGTGTGTGTGTGTGTGTGTGTGTGTGTGTGTGTGGGCGCGCGCGCGCGCGCGCCGCGTATGCGCATGTTTGTTGGCTATGCACGGATATCTTATCATCCCTAACCTTTTCACCATATCTTACCTTACTTCTGCCAGGCTCATCGTTTCACATGACGTAATCATAAGATCCCACACACTCTGTAACCCATTGCGTCACACGTTACGTCATATTTAGGCCTACGTCACGTGTGGCATTAATCTTCGAGCCTGAAGTCGATTGCGTCACGTGTCCGATGGCAATGCTTCGTCACTCCTTCAGTTCCATCGGGTCTGCTTTTATCCCCCCCTCACTCCCTTCTGAGGAAGGATTAGGCCTACTGTCTGTATCCATACAACGAATATTCTTAACATGGTTTTACGATGACGCGTGCATTCGCCAGAGTGCGCCACGTGGCGGAATGGATTAAGCAATAGAAAGGTTTTGGCCAATGGAGGATTTGGTTTCCATGGAGGGATCATGATCCTCGCTTGACACCAATCGCAAAATCAATCGCAAAGGCTCTTAACCATCATGTTTCCCCTATATTTTGCATCTTAGCCTACTAGTCCGGTATACGTTAAATCTCATAATATTATAATATGCTGACTTCTATTATAGCGCCGTTATAATAATAAACATGTTTCTAATTGTGATTACTACGGTATATTTTCACATACTAAAGTAAGGGTGTGTAGCCAAAAGACGAATAGGGAAAAAGTAGCGAGTATGATGCGTAAATTGCGTCGTTACGTACCAGCTATGCGAACCTTACACGGCTCTCCTTTGTCATTCGGAACTGTAGGCCTAGGCTATATCGGCTTTTGTCGTTATCTTCTTCATATACACTGTGTCCCAATTGAACTGATACTCTTTTTGTTTTGGCAATAAATCTGTCAATTCTAAATATAATTCAATAACATTTCATACATCGAAAGAGGGATAAATTATCAATATTTTCTGAAAACTTCATTAAATTCTGTCAATAGGTTCCAAAGTTATGAACATTCAAATTTGGACAAACAAAATTCGAACTTTCCAACATGTAAAAGATAAAATTATTTTTTTGGGAACCGCATACCTTACTTACTAAGAAGGTATGACGTCATAATGACTTCATTTCCATTTTAGCAGACGATAGTAAAAGAAATGGTTTTCAGTGAAGATGACGACTTGAGCTTGATTAAAATTTTAAGACAAGAAAAGCAATACGGAAAAAGGTTTTTGAAGAAATTTCATATTCCAGCAGCACAGTGTATCCAGCTCACCGAGCAAGAGAAACTGTGGATCTGCTGTCAAGAGAAACTCCAGATTTTATTTCACCCACTCTTTGGTCCTCCAGTAGACATAATCTCAATCCGCTCAACTACAGGGTATGGAGCGTCCTTCAAGAACGTGTTTATCCCAACCCCGCGTATACGCGACACTGACCATCTCAAACAGCGAGTTGTGCAGGAATGGAATCGTTTTGATCAAGAAATTGTTGATCGTGCAATCAATGAACATTGGCGAGATCGCCTTTGAGCATGTACTCGAGCTAATGGCGGGCATATTTAACATCAACTTTGAAGGACATTTGATTCAAATTAATTTAAAATGTTGATGTCTTGCTGTTTTTGTCGAATTCTAAATTTTAATAAAAATAATTTTAAAAATGACTTTTTACATGTTGGAAAGTTCGAATTTTGTTTGTCCAAATTTGAATATTCATAACTTTTGACGCTGTTGACAGAATTTGATGAAATTTTCCGAAAATATTGATAATTTATCCGCCTTTCAATGTATGAAATTTTATTGAATTATATTTAGAATTGACAGATTTATTGCCAAAACAAAAAAGGGTATCAGTTCAATTGGGACACAGTGTAGGCCTATAAAGTATTCCCGTACAATAGGCCTACTTTCGCGTCTCCTACCGGATAAAAGGTTTACTAGACTCGCTATTAATAACAAATTTCGTAAACATGCACCGACAGTTTGACATGAATTGTAGACCACAAACAGGAAGTTGTATCCTGATAATAATTTTAGACATGTAGACATTCGCCGTTCAACTGCCGCGCCGATAGTTTAATAATAGAGATTGTTTGGATTTTCATTTTCGAATCTTGCTTTTAATAAAATACATGGTTGAATTTTCAATGCTTTTCGTTCCAAAAATCATTTTCGTTTTAGTTTTTATTAGTTTTACATCCAATCTTTTTCGTTTTTATTTAGTTTTCGTTTCCAAAATCTTTTTCGTTTCGTTTTTTTTATTTCGTTTCCATTTCTAAAATCTTTTTCGTTTTAGTTTTCGTTTTCGTTAACGATTGGCTTTTCTTTTTCGTCTTCGTTTCGATTTCGTTAACGATAATAAGCTTAGGCTATATCTGCTTGTACGTAGATTACTAGCCTGAGACCTGATTATGTTAAAATAAGCCAGCATCGAGATGCGAACCTGTATCCTTATGGGGCTCAGAGGCGCCCTATTGTAATCGTTAACCAATGGACTTAAACAAGGTTGGTAGACCTATGTCGGGGAAATCAGTCTAGAGCGGGACAGCGGGTAAGTAAATAGAAAAGATAAGTCTTAAATACATGTATGATACGAGACACGTGAACAACTCGTAATCGTAATCTCCAAACTTCTAAAGCGCCACTCGAAGACCAAGCGCAGGGTGCCAGCCTATTCACGAGCGCCGCGTCAAATCAGAAGGGGTTTTCCAGGGGCGTAACTTTGGTCTAAAATGTAGGGGGTATCAATTTCTTACATGCACGAAGCAAGGCCGGAGATTGTGATTTCTGGAAAGGCACAATAATAAAATTTTGATTGGCATTGTTCAAAAAGTGGGGTATGGTACCCCCAGTCGAAAAAGTGGGGGTACAGGTACTTCTCGTACCCCCCACAAATTACGCCTATGGGGTTTTCAAGAGGAAGTCCGAATCCGGTTACCATGGGGGCAGATCAAGAGAGGAGGCAGAGCAGATGTTAACACACAGAAGTGGCTAGTGAATCCCAAGCTTTGGCCCAACTCATATATGAGACCGCCCTCAAACACAGTCCGACCTACAGCTGTCCAGGATGACCCCAGAAACATCTGGGGTAGATGCTATGGATGACACGACAGTCTACCGCCACCTGGCGAATAGATTCATCATGAAAGTTTAATACTGAACGTGGTTTATATTTTACATTCATTCGAGAAAATGGCGGCTTCGGGTGTAGACAAGAGCGATCCATTACTTACGATGGATGTCGTCCGAGAGTTCATGCTGTCCAAAGGTGGAAAAATTCATAACCACGAACTAGTCAGCCATTTCAGGAACTTTCTGAACGATCCTGTCCGAAAGGTCGCCAACAGAGAGAAGATAAAGATCTTCGTTAACACCCTTGCCGTCGTAAAGATTGATACAAGTGGCGATAAACTTCTAACTCTGAAGAAGAAATACCGAGAGTCTGGTAACTTTGACGGAGATCCGACAGCAAATACGGCGGTAATTATCTGTTTAATTCAGCATTGTTCATCTGGTTAGAAAAGCGATCAAATCCGGATCTTAATGAGTCGCCTCCATGTTGGGCGGAAATATTCTTGGAATTTGAAAATGTCGGCTTATTCGCTTTATCTGAGTAATGTCAATTAAAACCGATTAAGCAAAGAGTGGTTTTTGTTTACTGTTGGTCTGAGACTTGGATTGAAGGCCATGAAACAGGCGTTTATGTAGAGTGTGATATTTTTAATGGAGGAAACGGGTAACGTTCCTCCTGCACTGGTTCAGACACCCTGGAATTTTAAAATGTCAAATTCCGCTTGAAGATATATTATCTGCAGACAGCACTTGTGCTTCCTTCAAGTCGATGGCAGTAGAAGAGGTGATCTGGCATGATGAGAATCGAGACTTGTTTATCGTGTTGAACAATTTCTCAGTCAATGGTTGCTTTAAAGGAAAGCCGATTTATGAATTAAGAATTCATTGAACAGAATCAAGTGAGATCTAAGTTGCCCCAGAGAATGGACAACAGACTTCTAAGGATGAGCAACAAAGTATGAGAATTATGTTGCATCTGATTATCTTTCAACTGAGTACCTAGATCGTTACTGCTATGGTATAAAAAAAATAGTGGAAGATTCTGTATTGTGCTTGTTATAATCAGTGACTATGAAATGAAACTGTTTTGGTAAGTTGTATATGAACTCGGCCTTTCCAACTGGGAACTTTAATCGGTTACTTTGGTTGATTTAATTAATGTTTTGGTTAAATGCTGCAAAGTTAGCAAACTATAGAAATTCTTTTTCTGACACTGCTTAATAAAAAGTGTGTTTTCTCATTCTGTATAAATGTGAGCAGCTAAGTAGGTCTTATGTCTGGGTTGGATGGTTGTTTTATTTTATTTGGAAAGTGGAATTAATAAGCGTTTCATTTTTTCAGTCAGCCACACCTCCGGCTAAAACGAAAGCCTCGGTGAAGAAGACTGGAGGTGACACTTCGAAACCAAAAGATACCAAAGACCTGAGCAAGAAGAGTCAAAGCTTTGACAGTCTGTCTGAGAAAACCGTCGAAGTCGAAGGCGCCGAAGACTATGTCTTAATCTCAAAGAACGAAAGCAAATCAAAAAGTGTGGACATTCTGGACAAGGATGAGGTGGAAGAAGACGCTAAGGACCCATTCCGTTCTCCCGTTCCATCGCAGAATTTTGCAATGTCTAAGCCAGATTCCATTTCATCGCTGGAGGAGGAACCCGTTGTGGTTGCTGAGAGTGTAAGGCTGACTGAGGCGATGAAACCTGAGAAGCCAGATGAAGAGATTGCAACGGTTTCCGCAGCAGAACAGGTGGTGGAGGAGAAGCACGGTAAGTTCAGGTTTACAGATTGTACTCATCATCATCAACAACATCATCGCCATGACAACCAGTAGGTGTTTCCAGTGTACATTAATCGGTTTTTCTGCTATTCTTCCACTTTGTGGAACACAATACAATAGACAATTGGTTAGAGTGCTTGTATGTATGCATGTCTATAAGTATCTGGACTTTATACAGCACATTTTAGGAACCCCTCAAAACCCGCATGGCTTTGTATTGCGTAGAGTACGGGTTTAAGTCTCACCTCTGTTGGTTTCTGCATGTCTCCACGAGCAGCAGAGCGCAACAATTGCTGATCCAGTTGACTTGAGACTGAAGCATAAAGCTCCCTGATGTCTGGCCATGCAGTGCCCAGACCAGTGTCTCCCACCCCAGCAGGAGAATCATGAACCTGAGGAGGGATCCAGGGAGCGTGTCCCGATATGCCCTCAGCTACTTACGAAACTGTTCTAATTGCCTGTTGACTAGAACGAATAAGCAAGTTTATCTGATGATCTAACACCTATACTTCTGTAGTTATTGCAAAGAGATTTCTTTCATTTTCACAATATTATTCTACGCATGTTCACAGTTATGTCGTCCATATTTTAGCCTATTCTGTCTTCTTTAGCAGCTTAGGTCTTAATTTGCTCAACGTTATCAGCGCTACCTTTAATTTTCAGTCATGCCAACTACCGACTTGCCTCCTGCAGTCTCCACAGATGAACAAGATGGACTTCGGCAGCAGTTCATCGCTCCACCTGACCAGGTCACCACTCCAAAATCTTCTTCCGTTACAGAGGACCCAACATCAGCGGGTTTAAACGTAAAGGACGTCGCTCGGACTCTGAACAAACTGGAGACAGACAATCAGTCACGCCCTCTGGCGTTAAAAACCAAGCGAGAGAATCGCAAACCGCCACCTGGTGACGACGGGAGTGGCGACTACACGATGACTTTTACGGAGCTCGATCGTGATTGGCTGATGGCAGCAGCCAACTGTGACTATATGACGATGATGAAGATGCTACAGTCGAAGCCACAGCTTGCGAAACAGAGGGACTTTATTACTGGTTACGCTCCGCTGCACTGGGCAGCCAAGCATGGCAAGGTCTGCAGAAATCATTCTACTGCTAATGCTAAGAAATGACAGTAATTATCTATGTAATGTTAATTTTAATAATAGTAACGATATTAAAATGACGATGTTGATCGTAAAACTCCGAGTCCTGAGGTTTCGTTGATGCATTGGGGAAAAATAATAATGTCTACATTGATAATACGCTGACAAGATCCAGCTGATCCAGGCTTTATTTCTTAAATTTGTTTTATTTCCTTGTTTATTCTCAAGAGAAAATATTTTTAATCATGAGGGTTTATTTCCAGTGAAAGGAGCAAATTTAAAGTGTTGAGCATGTTCATACTTTTTTTATAAACAACATCTTGTGACTTGTGTGTCTCATGCACAGTCTTGTTGTCCTCGAGACCAAGGTCTTGGTCTCGAGTGCACTCGAGTTCGTTTTTAAAAGTCTTGGTCTTGGTCTTGAAGTTCAAGGGCTTGGTCTTGGTCTTGAGGTTCAAGGTCTTGGTCTTGGTTTTGCAAGACCAAGACTTTTGACAATGTGAACAGTCATCTAACAAAACGCAAGAATTTTAAAAATGTATTCAATAATTAGTAAAACAATTGCTTTAATATTTACACAGCGTGAATGAGGCTTTACTGTTGTTTTGGACAATTATCTTGATTTCAGGTAATTTACCATGGCATGATTTCAAAACAGATTCACGATTTGTACATTTGCATCAAGTCAGGGGCGTAACTTTGGTCTAAAAAGTGGGGGGTACTAATTTCTTGCATACACGAAACAAGGCTGAGACTGCGATCTCTGGGAAGGCACATTAATAAAATATTCATTGGCATTGTTCAAAATGTGGGGGGTACGGTACCCCCAGTCCAAAAAGTGGGGGTACGGGTACCCCTCGTACCCCCCACAAATTACGCCTATGCATCAAGTGCTTGAAAAGCTGCTCTGTGTGCCAGTGATTTCAGCACCTGTAGAACGTATTTTCACATGGCAGAATTTTTATGAGGCCCCACAGGTCACGTCTTGGTCAGAAAATTCTGAGCGAATTGTTTTTTTTAAATGCAACAGGCATTTGGAATAACATTTCGCATGAAGGACTTTAGTAAATACGAATTCGGAATTCTCTGCAGTCTGCATTTGCAATTTTTTTTGTGAATAAAATAAAAGACTCATGTTTTAATTAAAACAGCGAGTAGTCCGACTTGACAATTTTTTTAATAAGTAATATAAGTCTGCATATGGTTGTGATTTTTTGGTCTTGTTCTCGGTGCTGGTCTTGAGTTTCAAAGTCTTGGTCTTGGTCTTGAGGTTCAAGGTCTTGGTCGTGGTCTTGGTCTCGAGGTTTAAGGTCTTGACAACAAGACTGCTCATGCATAGACAATTGATGTACATATGTGTCCAGGTGAGGTTTTATTTGGCACCTTTTCAGAATGCCACAATGTATGTATGCATGTATATATGTATTGTTTTTAAGAATGTATGTATGGAAGGCTGTATTATGCCATACAAATGGTGAGAACTGTTCAAAGAACATTTTAAGACTGACATCAATGGCCTTTGTTGTCATAAGATGTCGTTAAAATGTTGGATCCATCCAATGTATCCATGTATATGTTTGTATGTATACAGTATATGTATCTTTGAAATGTATGTATGTATGTGTGCAGTTTTGTATGCTTGTTTTACCTATGAACGTTTGTATATCATCTTAAAACAATACCTCTCAGAAGCACTGTTGATGGAAGCAAATTTCTTCAACACTTTAACGACGAGCATGTTCTTAAAGTGACTGGGAAACCAATGCAGCTTGTTGTTAAAGTGTTAAGTTACTCTACCTTGGCATAAATGAGCCTTAACCTAATTCTTGTTAATGCTAAATGAATCTGCATGTTGTGTTGCAGCCGGAAGTGATCAAGCTCCTGTGTAGTAAAGATGCAGTCGTCAATGTCAGGTAATTGTAATTGCAAATTTATATAGCACCAGCCGAAAAGAAATACATATCAGAGGCACTCAAGCACTCTTACCTTCACTGATAGCTAGTAGGTTTTCTTCTCCTGCTATCTGACCTGCCCTTGTTAGCACCTGCAGCTGCCTTCTGATTATCATGCATGACTTCTTAAATTACCAACACCTCACTCTTCATTTAATACCTTGTGCTATCTTAATTTCCTGTCATTTTGAATTATTATTTTAAATTAAACTAACCGGAGGTTCTGCTTTGTAATCTTGTATTACCTCTACTTACCTTATGTTATCTGTACCTGAACTTACCTTTGCTTTCGTTATCTTAATCTCACCTTACTATTACCTTCATCTTAAATTGTTTTCTTACATTACCTTGTCTAAAATTACTGTCATGTGAACTTACCTTGGCTTTCATAACAATCTTACAGTAAGTAATTACCATGTTTTAACATTGCTTTTATCTGAACGTAATTTTGAACACAGGACAAGTGGTGGTTACACTCCACTTCACCTGGCAGCCATGCAGAACGACGTGTCCGTCGTTGAGCTTCTGAACTTCTACGGAGCCGATCCAAACATCCGCGACTACAGCGGCAAGAAACCGAAGCAGTGGTTACAGCGTAATGCTTCAGCGCACATGAACCAGATTCTCCAAGCGCGTCGCACCAACCACGGCGGAACCACGCCCGTTGAAGCACCGACGTGTGACTCAGCAATCGGCAAGGCGATGTTTCTCGGTTTAGGGGCAGTGGGATTGAAGTCGTCAGCAGGGAAGGAGAATGCCCCTCTTCCAAGACCGGTTTCGACCAGCAAAGATGAGCTGATGCCACCACCGAGCTCGTTGCCCACCGTCTTGCGAGCGAAACCAGTCCAGCGGCAGAAGGATGTGCACAGCGATTCGGAGATGTCGAGTCCTCTGCCACAGAAAAAACTTCACGGCAGTGACAGCAGTCCAGATGTTGGCACTATTGTCTGATGACGTACACTTTCGGATAATGTGCCTTGTTTGACACTGTGCATGATATCTGTGTTGTCGGACACTGCATTATATCTGTGCATTGTCTGTCAGTGTGCACTGTATACATCTTTGGATTATATCTGTGGATTGACAATGTGCATTGTCAGACATGCGCAGTATATCTCTGCATTGTCTGTGCATTAATTCTGTGCATTGTTCTGACAGTGTGCATTAAGCCTGTGTATTGTTTTGAACATAGGCTAATGACATGATGTGAATGTTGACTGACAATGCTTTTGCCTTGCAATTGCTTTCTGTGGTCTTTAGACGATCTGTGTAGAGTACTTTGTACACTTTTCTGACGATGCTTTGCAACACTGATTCAGTTTTCACTAGACACTGGAGCTATATAATTCTGATATGAAGTTTTCCTCTTGATAAACTCTCACATTGTGGATGTAAGCATAACTTGTAGGCATGAGGAAAATCGAGACAGATGCATATCTCAACAATTCTTGTTTATTTCCAGAGTAAGGTGTATGGTGTAGAAAGGGATGTTTGTTTAAACAAATCACAATTCTGTATTTTTAAGATAATAATTTTTATGTTGATTCTTATTTGTGTCGAAAGATCTGTTGACTTGTTGCTTGAAAATATTTCTAGTGCTGATTAACGGTCTAAGCTGAAGAAATGCAACATTGAACATTAACTGTCACATACAGAAATGCAACATTTAACACTTACCGTATAACATTTTGTTGGTATTGTTTTCTGTACAGAATTTTGTTCATATAATTTGGTGCTGGTAACACATTAGTTGAATAATATATTTTGCTGTTTTGTTTTCGGAAGTTGAATCTTTTATGAATAAAGCCACATAATCTGACTTTATGATCTCGTTTGTTCTGTAGCCTAACGAACAACATACAAGATCTTATGGATACAAGAGGAAATCATTGTAGTGGTGTCTTTGGAAAAACATTTTCAAGATTCAGGCTTGTCCTGGAGGGTACTAATTACTGATATGAGAAGACTCTTCCACAGCAGAGGTTTTGCACGTCACATCACTTCTGGCCGTTTCACGAACGTTTTACAGAAAATAAAGTATTTTTATGTAGAGGGCTGATCTTCTGAAATCAGAAGAGGCTTAAAAACGTGGAAAGTCAAGAATCAGCATCCCTCTAATATCAGAATTCCTGTTATGACGAAAGCTGATGAAGCGAGTTAAACATATTCTCAGGAAAACTGGATAATGAAAACAACAAATAAATATAAGTTTTAAAGTGATGAAGCTTAGAATGAACGGTTTGATCTGAATGCGTTCTTACTTACTAACTAATTAGAATCCTTGACGTTCATGCAAGCAAAAAGGGCAAATTAGGTCAGGGCCGAACGGTACTATTACCAAATATCTATAATAGAATATCTGCTATTGCTAAATAAAGGTACAGATATATTGACAATCCAGCAACAATCAAATATTTGAAGTAAATTTCGTATAACGAAGTTTAACAAAATAATCCCAAAATAGGAGAAAAAGTAGGACAAGTAGTCCGGCGTAATTGGCGGTTGTTATTTATAGTAACAGTATTTATGTAGCGCAATCTAGGTAGTCGGGTGTACGGAAGTTCTGCCATAAAATCCTTCTCTTTGAAGGTCGCAAGTGGATTTCTGATTTTTCGGTGTCAAAATGTTGCAAAAAACGTCTAGATTTCTCAATTCCGTTGCTTCTCAACTGCAACCGGTAGTTTGTTACAACTGATCATTTTATAATCGTTACAGCGATAATTTAATGCAATACGGTTGAAACGCTCGGTAATCCGGGTATTTTATATAGCGCTTTTCTTGATTTTTACGTCCTTGCTTGAAAGTCGCTTTAGTTTGTTTTCTAAAGTAATTTAATAGACAGTAGAATTAAGGATTTCTGTTTGACGCATTTTTGTGCAGTTGTGTTGCGGTAACTTAATATGCACGATATTCTGTCAGACCTTGATACATTTTAGCAACATTCGATAATATTCAGTATGAAATTTTACCAACAATTGCTAATTTTTTCATGAAATTTTTAGAGCTGTTGTGTTCAGCAAGGGCATGCTGTATTTTTAGAAGTTTTTTAAAATTAATAGTTGTACAGTGAGTCATATTGTGTATATGGTGTGTCTGATTATGTCAGAGGCTGTCGATACTTGGCTGCCAGCGTTCCCAGTCCACAGTTTCTACGACTTCAGTGGACACTAAAAATGTAAGATTTCAATTGTTTGTTTTCACTTTGCAACTGTTGGATATAATGTTATGCAACTAGAAATTTATGTTGTGCCTTCAGTTAGCTTTCAAAGATTCTGTCTGTATTTGCGATGGTAAATTTAGTTAACAACGACAAGTTCATCTGCAGGAGAATGGCGCTCGGACTATTGGGAATGGTCCGCATTGTCTGGCTCTTGCCGGCACGTATAACCTAATCATACAATTTTCCTCTAAATTAGTTGATGTATGGCAGCCAGTGATTTCAACTACACTGCAATCAAACATTTACATAGCACTATTTTATGTGTACTCCACTTTAGCGCTTTTGATTTAATTATATGCTAAACCCACTGATCTGATTGATTGATCTGAAGTTCTAATCTAGTTGGGAAGCTTAGAACTACAGCTCGATTATTGTAATTTCCAAGGAATCGGTCAGTTTTGAGTAGAGCCACAATTAGTTGACCACTGATGGAATGAAGATTCAAGAAACTTAGATGTTTAATTCTTTTCAATGGATGAATTTAAAATGAATGATGACAACTTAAATATTTTCCTGTCCAATTTACGATGGGTGACAGAGTAGCCAATTGGTTAAAGCACTCAACTTGTAACTAAGAGAGTTCAGGTTCGAGTCTCCACTGTGTTTGTGTGTTTGGGGTGTTGAGCACAATCGCTCGGCGCCATTGGTGCTCTGTCGTATTGTTTGTGTGCTCTTCTGAACTCTGGATGGAGGAAAATATCAAAATAATACAGACTTTGTAAAACTTGTAATGTTATTTATTTCTACGTTAATATGTGCTAAAAGACTATTGAGTATAGTAGTATGTACATGTGTACATATATACATACACACACATGTACATTCATATGTAACATGGATACATGAATATGCATGCATGAAGATTCAATGCTGCATGAAGATGTGGAGTGTAGCGAAGTATATTTTGTCGTGTATTGGAAGAGCGTTGTTGCCATTTCTTTTGTCCATCATTTCTTCGTAGGCTTTCAAGTATCACAAACTGGAGGATTCGATTCCACCACAGGCGCAGCTGACGCGGGAAGATGCTCTGCTCTATTACCAGCAGATGCAGACGGTCCGTAAAATTGAGACGGCAGCTGGAAACCTCTACAAAGAGAAATCCGTCCGTGGATTTTGTCATCTCTACTCAGGACAGGTGAGTCAGTTTCTAGATTCATCTACCTGTTAGTACCTGTTGATTGGATTTGATTGTATGCAGTCCAGGTGAACCTTAGAAATGGCCACAAAAACCTCTTGCATTCTGCTTCTGTCTGCTTAGCTATGTTAATGGTAATTATAATAAAATTATATTAATAGTCACGTATTACTATGTTTTATTATTATTATTATTATTATTATTATTAGAAGTATTAGGAGTCCAGATGTAATGGTTGTATTATCGTTATGCTACTACATTAACAGTAATTATGTAATAAAATTAATAGTGACTTATTTTTAGAATTATTATTAGTATGATTAGTAGAAGTAGTAGTGGTAAGGGTAATGGTTGTATTTTCAATATTACTGGTATTATTTGTAAGTGGTGCTCTACTCTATTGATTATCATGCTGGACTTTTGACCAAGAGGTCAGGGTTCAAATCCTCGCAAGGGCAGAAATTTGGTCGAGATTTCTGCTCTGTGTGCGCCCCTTAGCCAACTCAGCTATAATGAGTACATTGACCATACACTGTCAGTGGGAAGATGAGACGGCAAGGTAAAGGACTGCCCTTCCACCCTCATATGCTGAGGCTAAGAAAATGAAGTTGGAAAAGTTAATATCCAAGGGACTGCTTTCTCTTCTTTGAGTGGGAGAGTAGTATTGTCATCGTCATCATTATTGGTAGTAGTGGTAGTGGTAGTAATAGTAGTAGTAGTAGTATGATTGTTTAGTTGTATGATTGTTTAGTTGTCATTTAGTCAAATTTTGGATGCCATTTTACAAGTGAACCTCAAAGATGTGAATCTATTGAACTTAAAAGTATGCAGAATTTCTGCCATTTGCCAAGTATAGAATTCTTATTCTCTAAAAGGAAATGCTGTAGTCTGCACTCTGAGGCCAATCTCCGGAACGCTTTTTATAGATAATTATGAGTTAGACTGCACAACCTGAAAATCATTAACCGTGGTGCTTGTAGGAAGCCATTTGCGTTGGAATGAGCGCAGGTCTGCGTCCGACTGATGCTGTCATCACGGCCTACAGAGCACATGGATGGTCGTACATTCGAGGGGTTTCGGTCCTTGGGGTTCTAGCCGAACTAACAGGTTGTATGCTACCCACTGACGGATCAAGGTGTTGATGGAAGGGGTGGGGAAAATTTGACCAGGTCGAGGTGAGGTAGGGTGAACCTGTGTAGTCATCGAGGCTTTTGAGGACCAAAGACGTCTGCTGTCCATTTCTACACTTTTAAACATCTTTTCCAATTCTTTCCTGTGTTTATCGGTGGCAGTATTATCATATAGCTGTTTTACAGTTTCAGTGAGCTACCTCTGCCAAACCTGAGTGGGGAACTTGATGGTGTGTCCCCAGTATCAGAGGGGCATGGTTGAATTAATAATAATAATAATAATAATAATAATAATAATAATAATATCTTTTCTTTAATTAAGCGCCTGCTAACCGCACTGCGCTGTACAGTGAACATATATATAGTAGAAACGGCAGCCACGCAGGGCGCCTTACATACATGTATACAGTAGAAGCACATGATAACAGTTTTACAGGAGTCGAATACAACTGTTTTTAACGGCAGCCACACCAGGCGCCAATCACGGCCTAACACTCGCTTAACTACCGCCACCATCTAGCGAGTACAAGGCTGAGTAAACCTTATGGAGCGCTGCGGGATTCGATCTTGGTACCTTCTGCACTTCACGCCAGTGTGTTATCCATTACTCTACTGGCCCCCTCTTGGATATGCTCCAGAGCGTAGCTCAACAATAATAAAGTTCAGCCTAATAGTATAAATCACAGGGTTAGGTATATCATTAGGTTTGATGTTTAAAATGTTCTAGAAATTAAAAATTGAAATGGCTCTGTGTGTTATGTTGCAATGTTATAAGTTAGAGAAAAACGTCCAACTGGCCCGTAATTCTTGCTCATGGCACTTCAAAAGGTGTTTGTTAACTATCTCTTGCTTTGTATGTGTGCATACATTTGAGTCTGTCTCCAGATCTCTGTTGCTTCTTTTACATTTTGTCCCTATGTATCTGGGCAATTTATAGAATGAATTTTATGAGTTCGTCTTTGTGATCATACTCAAATTGTTTCCCTTTATCTGTGTGATTAAGCTTTTCAAATGAGGTGTTGTTTAGCAGAGACCATATATCGAAGCCTTGTTATGATAACAACACTATGGAAGTGTAAAGATTAGATCTGTGTGATAAATGCTGAACTTGACTTGCATGTTCTGGTTTCTGTTGTCAGGTCGTAAGACTGGTTGTGCTCAAGGAAAAGGTGGATCGATGCATATGTATGGACCCAACTTCTATGGAGGAAATGGAATTGTCGGTGCTCAGGTGAGTGGTCTCGCGTGGAACTTCGAACACTGAAGGTACCCACAAAACGATGTCCAGTGAGGGTTTTGGGAGTATAATGCTTTTGGTCAGTGTATCATTTACAAGATTTTCACACGAATTTCATTACTCATGTCAAATTACTAAAATGATTAGACTTATTTTAATGCTTCTGCCACTAAGTGATGGTCTAATGATAATGTCTCTCTTTTGATGCAGATGCCAAGAGTTAATGATGACCCACAGTCTACTAATTGCCAGTTACTATTAATCGTTTACAGGCTTTTCACTAGTCAAAGCACTGGGCATGTCTTGCAGTTTCAGAACGTTACTCTTCTAAGTTCTTAAAAACCCGTTTGACTATCTTTACGTGTCAAATAACGATTATTATTAAATATCTATTTATCTATTTCGATAATGAAGTTGCACATTTTTAAGAGCTTTTTGAAGGTGCTGAGACTTGCCTATCTCAACAGGAGAAGCTGAAAACGTTTCTTAAAATGTTTCTGTATGAGTAAAGTTTGTATCGTTATTGGAAGATGTTACAATGATGTAAATAACAAACCGTTGGATTTTAAATTTGTCACCGCAGTGTGGATTATTATTATGCATTTACTAATCGCCACTATCTAATTGTTAGAGCATCAATTGATTGCACTGAGCAGTTGTTAGTGAAGCCAGTCCTGACAGAATAACCACCTTGGGGAGGAGGCTCGAACGTGTACTCTCCACATCACAGTGCGTCTCTCTTAAAGTGGCGCTATATAAATTTGCAATCTCCATTACCACAAGTTGAGCACTCAGTCAAATGTTAACCTCCTGGCCAGGTATACCCAGAAGTTGCTACAGGTCTTAACCACTGCATTGGCTGTTTTTGTTACCAGGTGCCTCTCGGCGCTGGAGTGGCCCTCGCAATGAAGTACCAGGAGACAGACAACCTATGCGTGGCCTTGTATGGGGACGGTGCAGCCAACCAAGGCCAGGTGTATGAGACGTACAACATGGCGAAGCTGTGGACCCTTCCGGTGCTTTTTGTCTGTGAGAACAACGGATACGGAATGGGAACGAGCACTGATCGATCAGCTGCCAGCACCGAGTACTACACTCGTGGTGACTACATTCCCGGAATCTGGGTCAGTGTGTGCAGATTACCTCGTTTCTGGGGCAACTAATGAACTATGTGCATTGTAAGCACAGTGAAGCATAGTAAGAAGGTTAAAATGATGCACTTGTTATGAACCTCTGTTGAAACTCCTCAGTGGGGGTCTTCATATGAACTCCTCACTTATTCTTACCCCGACCTAATTTCGACCGGGTTTATCCAGCAGATCATGATTTCTGACTCAGCAGCGGTGCAATCGGAAAATAGTTGTCCATTCGAATAGGGGTAAAAGTTCATGATTTCTGACTCGTAGTTTGACAGATGTTGTCTGTTGTAGGTCGCAGCTGAACTGTTCCTCCTAAGAGTTATTAATGCAACCTCTTCATTGGCTGTCTTCTCCTTGTTCCTGGATCCTTCCCAGCAGCTCATCGAATGTTGTTTTCACAGAATGGACAACTATTTTCCGATTGCACCGCTGCTGATATAGCTAGAGATCTGCCAATCTCAAATTTTCAATCGAATCGAGTCTCGAATCGAATAGGGGTAAAAGTTCATGATTTCTGACTCGTAGTTTGACAGATGTTGTCTGTTGTAGGTCGATGGCATGGATGTGGTGGCTGTGAGGGAGGCAACGTTGTGGGCTGCACAATTCATTCGTGCGGGAAAAGGTCCACTCGTAATGGAATGCGCCACCTACCGTTACCACGGACACAGCATGAGTGACCCCGGAACTAGGTTAGTGCAGGCAATTTTAATCATAGACTTAGTTCAAACTGTTACCAGGGAGACAGTAGGAGTGACTCTGAAACTAGGTCAGTTCATTTAATATCATTTTAACTGTTGCCATGGACACAGCAGGTGTGACTAAAAAACTAGGTCAGTTCAAGTAACTTGAACAGTAACACAAGAACTTGGCTTTGTTAGTTACATTGGTTAGAGCATAGAACATATTCGCCTTGGTTTATAAGGATGATGGTTCACATAAATTATACATAGAACAATTAGAACATCCCTCAAATGGGCAGTGGTGGTGAAGGATCTCACCTGATCATTTCATTGAAAATGAGCAGGGTCAAGGCCACATGGTCGCTATATAAACATGCATTTACACTTAACTAGGTGAGTTAAAGTAACTGTTGATGGTAATTGAACCAAATGTGGAAGTTTATGAACGATCTGCAAACTGTGAACGTGATCCAGTGAAATTTTATTACACACTTAGAATTGCATCTGGTAATTTTTCACAGTTTACATTTTTCTGTAGTAATCTGTAACGAGGTATTTTGATGTAGTGTTGAGAGAGTTGGACATGTGTGACGTTGTTTGTAGCTATCGTCCACGTGAGGAGATCCAGGACGTGAGGAAAAGACGAGATCCAATCACTGGATTCAAGGACAGAATCCTCGCAGCCAACCTTACAACAGCCGAAGAAATCAAGGTCTCTTGTTTAATTCTGTCTCTTTTATTTTTATTATTAATTGAATTTGTAACGTGCGCAGTTACACCAAAATGTGAATCTGTTAATAGTGCAACAGATGCTATTATGTTGTTTCATAGTGCAACAGATGCTATTCTGTTGTTTAACTCTTTCCCGCCGGACCGGGTCACCCGTGACCTGATTAACCCAATAGGTATCGAAACAATTCCGGCGGGAAAGGGTTAATAGTGCAAGAGATGCTATTTTTGTTGTTTAATAGTGCAAGAGATGCTATTTTGTTGTTTCATATTGTAATAGATGCTATTCTGTTAATAGTGCAACAGATGCTATTCTGTTGTTTCTTAGGGCAAGAGATGCTATCTCTGTTGTTTAATAGTGCAACAGATGCTATAGTTGGTGTCGTTTTGCTATTTGTTATTAGTTGATTGATGACAAAGTGAAGAAGGAGGTTGATGAAGCCGTGGTTCAGGCTAAGACCGACCCAGAGCCAGCACTTGAAGAGCTCTTCTCTCATGTCTACAGCCAACCCCTGCCAGGAATGGAGATCCGCTCCACCGACCCACTCTACCCCCATCGGGTAGCCAAATGAAAACACTCAAAATGGTGGCTGCGTTTCCTGCATGCATGCATAGTTTACGCATGAATGTTATGCATGTATAATAAGTGGTCAAGTTGCATTTATGCATAATTTATGAATGTGTAGTTATGCAAGCCAGTATTCGTTAATAGATTATGTATGCAAAGTTGATGCATAGATGAACTATTGTTGGCCTAGGTGTCTTTTTGCAGAAGCTATAAAACTAGGTGGATTGCATTCTGGCAGTTAATGCATCCTTACTTTAGGATGAATGTTTGAAAGAGTTCAGTTTAGATTTAAGATGTTTTAATCCGTGCAAAACTAAGTCTGCAGATGAACTGTGTATGGTATAAAGGTGCATTGGGTTAATTTGGAGACGTGTCCAGTCTGAGATTAAGGAAAGGCAAAGTGGACTTAGGAATAAACGGAATTTAGTTTGAAGGGTGTGACATTGAAATGCAATTTTCCTCTTTTGGTTCAGAGTGGACACTGGACAAATTAGTTTTATGGATGAATGGAATAGTGTCCAGTCTTTTATAAGTGCAGCTGTGGTTTGAATCTCTGTATGATATTTCTATCCCATCAGTTAAAAGTCAATTGCAACTGTGAGGTTGCTTGTCCCAAGGTTTGAGCTTCTATGGATGGGTCATTCAGTCCCAGAAATGAGTTTTTCTACCAGGCTGTCATAAAAGGATTGTCTACCATAAGTTAATGTTTGATGTATTTAAGATGATGTGGATTGGTTCTGGTGTATGTTGAGATGGTTGAAGAAAGAGTGCAAGACTCCTGCTTGAGAAACTGCTTTACTTTACTAGAACTACTGTTACTGCGAGTTTTATGCATTTAATATTTTCTTGCCATCTTGTCAATGGTCTCCAATTAAGTGCATATGATTCTGATGCTGCATAAAAGACCAGGTCTGTGACTGGGAAAACTGATAATCGTAGGTGAGGGCATCTTTTGTGGTCACAAATAACAGTGGACTGTTATTGACTGCAAAGTTTAAATAAAACTCTTGGTGTAGGCTTTTTATAAGTGCCTTGCTTCCTGCTTCAATGTTTAGCCGTTACTTTTGGGCTTTTTGTTTCGTGTTTCTAGATACATATCGCTTTTATGTTTTGGGTGTAGTCTTTTGGTTAGACCATTCCGGTGGATGTCCTTGTCCACTTTATCTTCTAGTACGGTTTACTAACAACCAATTTCTGTTTGTCTGGACCAACTAACACTGTGCAGTGTAGTAATGCTTACAATTTTGCAACTCGAGGGTCTGAATTTAATTCCTGAGAATTTTTGTTCTCTGGTTTGATACTGTTTTATTATATAAAGTAGCGAGAGGTAGATGTTTAATAAGCAAGCGTTTGGTGTCGGAAGAAATATTAAATGTTTGGCTGTTAATAAAAGTGTCGACATCTTTTTGTGTTCTTTCTTAATGCATCGACCTGAACTTTAAAACCGAAACAAATGTTTTCTTGAACCACAGACTCTAGTAAATCCAATTGGCAAACTGGTCATCTGGCAACTGAAAAAGTTTATGCGCCAACTGCCAAGTGAACATACCTACAAGCGTCTGCAGTTATGCAAAGCCATTTCAACTCCTTCACTTCTTAAAATATTTCTGATGAAAACGCCTCTACAGAAATTCCTTGGATGTATTCTGGTTCCAAGGTCAGAAGGATCCTTTACGTAAAGCACAAAAAGATCAGACCAATCTCGAGACCAGTCCTGGCCTTTCTTTAATGTTGCTAGGATGCCAATGCAAAAGCAATTCGGTCTAATGGTCTTGAAAGATTTCTGAATACATTGCATTATAAATTGGTTCAATCGTCATTGCCTTGTATCAGATTTTTATTTCCTCATGATGCAACGTCACTGATGTAAACTCTAATACATATTGACAAAATATGAACACGTACACAAAACGTGTAAGATATCCTACTCAACACATACTGTACGTCGGTGGAGTATTAGTCTCCATCAAACGCTCTCAACAAGAAACTTGGAGGCCCTTTGTTAAAACATAACACCAGAAGGTCTGAAAAAAGTTGAAAACGTATAATGCCTCTAATTATTTAATATCAAGGCATTTAAAGTGGAAAATTCAAATTGTTTTCAAATGAATGCAGTTACTCAGGTGAGATGGAATCTGCTACACAAGCCGTTTAAAAAGGTTCTACATAGCATATAAACAGTACACATAAATTTAAAAAGGAACCCCCAAATTCTGATTTTTTAGGCCCCTGTGGACTGTAAGGTACTAGGCTGCAGCTTTTTTAGCTTATGCCTAAATCCGGCAATGGTTAAACTGAGGAAAGAATTTTATCGATGTCAGTCTCACTGGCAGCTCGCAACTGATTGACATCACATCTTCATGATTGAGAGTTGACAACATCCTCCAAGTAATCAGCCTTTCCAAACTTATCCAACGCATCCCCTGGAGAGACAGTGCGATCAGTTGTTAGCTCGGTTAGCTAAAACACAAAAACGCTACACTAATAATTTGAATCGTAACCCATGTCTGATGAAAACAAGGATGATCTCATTAACGAACACTTTAATATTGCAAGGGCATAATTACTTATTCCCCAGACGTATTATTGAACTAGATCGTCTAATTATCTTCCATTATATGGTTGAAGCCATGTGCATTAGACACCAATGCCTTAATAGCAACCAATGAGTAATAATACTAGAACTCACCTTGTCACCTTGTGCTGTCAGCTCGTGGAGCTCTAGCGATCGTCCTGGTGAACACACTCCACCGTCTCCTATTCGATGACAAGTCTCTCAATTCCGCCAAATTCATGCCAGTTACATCTTGTATCTCATCCATCCATCTCCTCCTTGGGCGACCCAGTCTTCTCCTCCCCTCACCGCACGCCAGCATCATTTCCTTCTCCAGACCATCAGATCGCATAACATGTCCAAAGAACCTTAGCTTCATTCTTGTCGCAGTTTGTTTTAACGACTCTTCATTCTCAACTCCAATCTCCTCTCGTATTGATTCGTTCGTTCTTTTCTCAGTCCAAGATATTCTCAGCATCTTCCTCCATATCCACATTTCACAAGCGTTAACCTTATTTTCCATGTTCTTTGTCATTGTCCACGTCTCGCAACCGTACAGTACCGTAGGAAAGATTAGTGCTCTCACGAGCCTTTTTTTGGTTTCTATGCTCACATGTTTGTCTTTCCATATCTTTTCCAGTCCGGTCATTGCAGCTTTCCCTATAGCAATCCTTCGTTTTATTTCTGGATCACACTTTCCCTCCTTTCCAACCAGTGATCCTAGGAATGTGAAGCTTTCTACCACCTCTATTTCCTCTCCGTCTATCTCAAAACTATCCCAATCTGCTGTTGTCATGACCTTTGTCTTCTTTATGTTGAAGTATAAACCAGCTTTTTCACTTTCTCTCCTGACCCTTCTTATCAGTTCTGCCAGATCCTCTTTTCTTTTTGCCATTAATGTTGTGTCATCCGCGTATCTAAGGTTATTCAGTGTCTTTCCAGCAATTTTTACTCCCTCAATTGCCCCCTCCAGTTCTGCCTTTCTCATTATTCTTTCAGCATATAGATTAAACAGGAATGGAGACAAGATGCATCCCTGCCTCACTCCTTTCTTGATTCTGAAATTGTCAGTGTCTCCGTATTCTGTTCTTATCACCGCTATCTGGTCTTCATATAAACCCTTTAGTAACATTATCAGGTGTTTCGGAATTCCCATTTCAAGCAGGGTTTTCCACATTAAATCATGGTTAATGCAGTCGAATGCCTTGCTATAGTCAATGAAACAGATGTGAACCTCCTGTCCATACTCCCTTTGTCTCTCCATTATCCACCTCATGTTGGCTATATGGTCTCGAGTTCCACGAGATTTCCTAAACCCTGCCTGGTTCACCGGAAGTTCTCTTTCAATTGTGCCTTCCATTCTTTTGTGAATTATTTTCAGTAATATTTTACTAGTGTGTGATATCATTGCTATCGTCCTATAATTTTCACACTCCCTCGCATCTCCTTTCTTGAATATAGGTATAAAGATCGACTTCTTCCAGTCCTCCGGCCATTCTCCAGTTGCCCATATTTGATTGCACAATTTTGTTATTGTTTTTATCATCGCATCATCCCCTGCTTTTATCAGTTCTATAGGTATCCCATCTTGACCGGGTGCCTTATTGTCCTTGAGTTGTCTGATTGCCCATTCTACCTCCGCTTCCATGACCTCCGGTTCCTTTTCATACTCTGTTACGTCAATTTGTTCTTTTTTGACTCGTTTGTCTTCCCTATACAACTCCTCCGTGTATTCTCTCCATCTATGCTTTATCCCTTCTTCATCGCAGATTACATTTCCATCTCCTGCCTTCATTGAGCCCATTCTAGGTGCAAATTTTCCCGTGATTGTCTTTACTTTTGAGAACATTTCCTTGGTTCGTCCCTTCCTTCCCTCGTCTTCCATTTCTCTGCATAATTCGTTTAGATGTATTTCTTTATCTTTCCGTGCTTGTTTTTGGAAGGCACTGTTCAGTGCCCTTACCTTATCCTTTTCTCCTGCCTTCTTTGCAGCCTTCCTATCAACCGCCATGCATATGGCTTCTCTCGATAGCCATGTCGTTGTTGTGATTTTCTTCTTCTTTGGAATGTGCTTATCTGCGACTTCGACTATTGTTTTCTTCATCCTCTCCCATAGGTTGTTCGAATCCTCTTCCTCTTCTATCTCATCTCTCTCTAGTACTTCAAACCGATTCTTTATTTCCATCCTGTATTCCAGTGTGATACCCTTGCAGTCGTATCTGATCAATCGATCTCCTTTCTTTATCTTTTTCAATTTCGTTCTCAGTGTTGCTACCAATAGCTCATGGTCAGTTCCACAGTCCGCTCCTGGCCTTGTTCTCACATCTCTTATTGTGCTTTTCCATCTTTTGTTTATCAGTATGTAGTCAATCTGGTTTCTATGCTTCCCATTCGGTGACGTCCATGTGTACAGTCTTCTCTTAGGCTGTTCGAACCATGTGTTCATAATTCCTAAGCCATTCCCTTTGCAAAACTCAACAAGTCTTTCTCCTGCTTCATTCTGTTCACCCAGGCCATGACTACCTAATGTGTCTCCATCGCCTCCGGTGCATTGACCCACCTTCGCATTGAAGTCACCTATGATCACTAGTACGTCGCCCTTCGGAGTTCTGTCCACTGTACTTTGCAGGCTGGTGTAAAAACCCTCGTGTTCCTCTTCTAACGATATCGATGTTGGAGCATATACCTGTATAATGGTTATGTTGACCTTTCTTCCTCTGAATCTTACACTCAAAATTCTATCACTCACTGTATCATATCCCATTATCGCATTTGCGCTTGACTTGTCACACATGATTGCAACTCCATTTTTTCCTCTCTCTTTTTGTCCTGACATTATTATCCTGTATCCATTCCAACTGAAATGTCCTTGTCCCTTCCACCTTGTCTCACTTAATCCTAGGATTGCTATGTCTAATTTCTTCATCTCTCCCTGTATCACGTCCATCTTTCCGCTCTGCATACTTCGCACGTTCCATGTGCCCAACTTCATCTTCTGCTTACAGCTCAGGTTGAGTCTTTCCCCTCCGAATCGATCCACCTCTAGACGTCCTTTCGGCTTTAGTCCTGTTGCTTCATTAGATCGAGGGGCCCTTGACTCTCCGTCTTGCTCTTCCCCAGTAGCTTCTAAGTCACGCTCCGGCCTGGGAGTCCCACCATTCGCAACTATCACCGTTTTTGGCTTAGTGTGTTTCATGACGATTTTCTTGGCAAGTTAACAGGGGTGGTTTGCCATTGCCTTCCCCTGGTTTTGCCTGCCGTGCCCGTTCGTTCCCCTTCCTAGGAAGGGTACCAACGGTCCGCACCACGAGAAGGTGGGCACGGAGGACTTTGGTTCACCAGCCCAGGTCGGATCCGAGTCTACGCTCAACAGAGACGTCGGTCAGGTCGCCTCCCCGTTTTACTCTGTACTAGAGTGACTGGTGAACCTTTGCGGACCAATACTAGAACTAATAATAATAAAAGTTTTGGTGTGATAGTAGTAAAGCCAAGAAAATAAGTGATCAACACATAACAGCCCCTGTGGTCTCTTGTTCCTTTCCTACAAACTCTCCCATCCTTACAACGGTACATCAGATCTGACCAGGTTCCACCAACAGATAATAATTTTTGAGAGCAGTTTCACTTAACAGTACACCATGTGATTATGGTGCTTTAGAAGTCAACAGATCTAATGTGTCTGCGTTCGCATCTTAAAACCAAGACATCTTCAAATGGCAAATCCATTTATAGGCTTACCATCCATACTTTGGCCTAGGCCCAGAGTTACACAATAATTTTAATCACATATTTGAATAACGTGTCATTAACATAAACTTGAGAACTATCCTCTAATTACCTGACTCGCATCACTTCTGATTAGATCACCTAGATCCTCCTCGATCTCTTCGCTCACTTCTTCCGTTTCGATCGTCCTTGCGTCAGACCTGGCCGATCGAGGGGTCTGACCAAGTGGAGTGACACTGAACAACAAAGAAAACCGCCTCCATTAGAAAATAAACATTTCCAATTCCGTACACAGGTTTCTTTGGCAACTTTGACAACAATTACAACAAAGTTATATACTCTACAAATACTAAATTACATAATGATAACGTTTTTATATACTTTATTGTATTACATAACATAATAACATGGAATATTCGACCCCAGGTCAACAAGAACTTTATAAGCAGGGATTACAGTTGTATTGTAATGAAACTTAAAAGCTGCTCGTGAATAAGCTGGTGCCCTGTACTTAGCCTTAGAGTAGCGCTTTAGAAATTATGTAGAGTTTGCAATAACGATTACTGCTTACTTGGATAACTGGAAGTCTGCCTCATACTCATTGTCACCATCTGTAGACAAATGAAAACTGTATTAGTCAAACCAGTATGTATCAAAGCGGTTGTCATCTAATCTCATGATGATGATGATATTCGTTTTATTGATTCACCAGATGACCAACCGCACCGTGGCTTACAGAAAAATGAGTCAATAAGATAAGATAAGAAAGAGATGTAACTAAAGTGACTATTGACTTCTATTGTGCTGTTAATATGTATAATGTTTGATAAGTTCCCTCTTATATATGTAATGAAGTTCTGTTGTAATGAAGTCCTCAGAGGGTAAGAAACCTCCAAGTCCTCTATCCTCAGAGGTAGAAGCATTTATATAGCGCTTGGAAAGATCTTGTCTAGGAGGTGCAAGCAAAATGCAAATCATGCTAGGGAAACATGCACAACAAACATTCACACATATTTACAAAAAATACCTGTGAAACACATCTCCACGCTCACCCCAGCATGCAGAATTCTCAAGAATTTAGTTTCTATTTAAATTTCAACTTATCTCTCTCGTCCACTATTTTACAATTAACAGTCAAGAATTTCTTTAAGTCACTTCCCAGACGTTCCCTTCTTCTAATTCCTTTCTTTTGGGCCCACAGTCTTGCATTTCTGATCATTCTCATAATTTCTTACAGCATTTCTCACTCATTACAGTGGAATACACGACTATCAAATTACATTCAGCTTCATAAGGGGACCTCGTTAAAACAGAACTTTGTTGTAACAGAATAATGAATCAACACAGCCACCAATACGAGGATTTCTGGTTTTAAAACTTGTAACGAAATCGTTGTCTGACCTGAATCTTCGTTGCGAAGCAATTTCTTGTCGGCTACAAAACAAAAGATGAGATTTCTTCACTTAACATAATCTACCATTTCTAATTTGTCTTTTCAATTCAAGATTAACACCACAGCTGATCATGACAGTACTGTTAGCCAATAAACTGTATACTACCAGTCGTCTGTCTGTATGTATGTAAATAATTCTGTATCTGTGTATATAGGGGTGCATAGTGTAATTGAATGGATTCGAATTCTGTTTTGGAGTGCCTTTGATAGATATGTAGAGCATTCTCATAATGGTGCTATAGAAATTCTAAGATTAGATTAGAGAGATAACTTTTAATCATTGGTCTAACACTATGCTACCTCCAAAATCATTCCAACGATACACCAGTCACCGATTCAGAGACATTTTCCCCGTCCATAGCGCTGCCCTCCAACCACATTAATCCCATTCGTTACGGTAGGGAATCCTAATCCAAGTGTGAAAAGAATTGCAGAGGCAGAAATACTTACGTAAGGTAAGCAGTCCCCCAACTGAGCTGTTGAGTGGTGGAGTTAAACTTCCACCCAGTCTGCAAGAAACAGCAACTTTGAATGAGTCACTCAGATCAAGATGGAACATATTCAAGAACTGGTTTTGCGAAACACACCCAGCAATAATTCAAAAATGGCACTGCATACCACATTCAAAACTAATTCAAAACTGATTTTGCACACCACATCCATCAATGTATGCATACATTCAGTGTATATACAATTACATAAAAGCACCTTTAAAATCGTGACATCTTACGCTTTTGACTTTTTGTCATCCTTGACACTTCGATTGCTGTCGATGAAAAAGTCATCATCATCATCATTGTCCGTGGAATCTTCGTGAGAAAGTGTTTTCTTGAAGTTGACAGCAGACGTTGGCTTTGGAGAATCTGTTGGGTTGACATCTGCCATTTGCTGTCAACAGATTTTACAATCAAATACTGACACTACTTGTAAACTATCTGAAAATAATAATAGATAATAATAATTATATTCACAAACAGTTGAATTCTGACTTATTGAATTCTTCAAAATATCAGCATTCAAATTATTCCAATACTTGGCCGAATAGAAAATGTCATTCAGTTAATTAGAAATTCTCTGTAACATTAATAATTTAGCTGAGCGACTGATTTGAAGCCTGAAACCAAATTATTTGTTTAAAACGAGTTTACAAGTGATTTCTGTGCTTCCACAAGTCAAGACTTTCCATTTCTCTCTCAACATTTTTAATATGTATAAGAACGATTTTCCGGAAATAAACAATCTAAATTTACTCTCATGTTACAAAACTATCCTTGTGCCATCAGTATCGAATACCAGTCTTGCCACAGAACAGAACGCTTCCCTAGAACTTATGAGTATGGGTTAGCTCAGACATATTTAAATTAACAGAAATTTTACCAAGCAGAAAGTATTAATATTAATTATAATTAATTAGTAACTACTATTGTGCCCGTGTAACAAGGCAACGACATGCACAAGGCAACAGTGGATGGTGCATGAAAAGCGAGCCATAATATGGTCAATATCCAGATGATCAGTCCAAAAGAAAAGAAGCAGCATGAATAACGGCTAGAAACTCTCTAGCAAATACTTGTGGTACCTTGCTTTGTGTTGAGTTGGTGTGCAGTTTGTCATTTTGTTCATTTCTAAACCGTCGAACGACTTCTGAGATGACTGGTTGCTGTGACGTTTCTGTCGACTCCGTCATTTCCAACTGTTTCATTAAAGTCGTTCGAACAATTGGTTCTGACGACTAGAAGAACAAAAGAACTGACTTCTATCAGAATAACACGCAACAGCGTTTTATCAACTCACAATTTCTTGCTTCTATCTTATCCTCTGACTTTAACTGCCGTTCGATTTGTAATACACAGTAAATTATGCTAACATACTCACAGAAACTTCACCAGTCACAGTAAACAGCATTTTCGGGTGAAATGAAAAGTGACTGAACCACTTTCTCATGTCACCTTGCATCACTGATTCAAGCATGGTGGTTCATTCCATAAAGCACCTGGTATGTAATACAACAGTGGCAGGTTTCAGCCAGATCAACAATCTCCATTCAACAACAACAACCCAACAGTCAGTTCACTTCAGGCAATATTTATTCCAGGCATAAGCTGGGAAGTAGCCAGTAGGTCCCGTGATGGACCAGCTCCTTGTTCAGGACCTTGCGAGTTCTTTACTACCGGCACAGAAGCTGAAGAGCAGGTGATGAGTGCTGCCTCCCCTGTGTGCCATTAGATGGGGCGTTCCTTTTAACACAGATGACTCAAGACTCACACAGTCTGTTTCCGCATCGAACACTGCCAGAGAGTATTCGAGGTTGAAGAACTGCAGAAACTCGCGGACGATGTGCAGAAGCTGTTGACCTGAGAAAAAGAAAAAGACAGAAACATAACCTACTGTCACCTGCCTCAGGCTTTCCACTCCAAAAATGAATTCCTACCCTAATCCATCCGATCCCCTACCTTCAAAGCCTTCTCGTCCTCAACAAAACTCACCTTAGCAGCTCCTCATCCTCCTCTCTTTGGTCTCTCAGGCAGCCCGACTCGCATCTCCACTCGACATCTCTGGATAACCATTCCAAGATGAAGCAGTGCTCATGGATACGCTTGTGCCCTGCACTTGACTTTAGAGCAGCGTTTCCAAAATTTTGATTTTGTGATTACGAGTATTTTTCTAGTGCTATTATGATTGAAAAAGTATCAGGAGAAGATGCAAAGCATCTGATCATTGAGGACTTCATCACAATTAAGGTTGCTCTCAAAGTCCATACCCAGTACAAAAACACTGATCAACTTGAGTAGGTTGAACCTCATTAGCCATTAACACAGAGGCCACCAATCTAATCTAAACTGAAGAACTTCTATAGCACCACAGAGATAATACTCAAGGCATTAGTCGAGGGTCTCAACTAATCAAATTCCAATTTGAGTCCGGTCGAAAGCCAGGAAGGGAATCCAATCAATTGACTGCTAGCAAATTTTAATGATTACTTAAAATTAATTACTCTAGAAAGTTAAATTCAAAAACAACTGGTTTAAATAAAACTAAACTCAGAGATCGTTACAAGACAGATCCTCAATTTAATCACTCTCAACAAACACAAATTTTCCAAATCTCCAGACATGGCCACAGCCGCCACACCCACCTTCACTGGAAGATGAAAATTTCTTGAACTCCTGGTTTCGAAATGGGGCCTTGTGCTGAAACAGAAATAATATTTAATCAAACAAAATCAACATGATATGTTTCACTCCTAACATTACGATATGAACCACAAAAGGACGTTTTCAGACAGGGTCATTATTAAATGACCATTGCAGTACAGTTCCCAAACTAAATGACTTAAAACAAAAATGACTTAATGACTAAACAATATAGTCTAATCAGGAAACTTAAATAGCGCCATCATGCATGTGCATTCATTGGTCAGAGATTGCTTCTGACAATGCATCTGACAATGTCTTTGACAATGCATCTGACAATGCCTTTGACAATGCATCTGACCATGCTTCTGACAATGCATCTGACAATGCATCTGACAATGCATCTGACAATGCTTCTCACAGTGTTTGTGAAAATGCTTCCGACAATGCATCTGCCAATGCTTCTGACAATGCATCTTCCACTGCTTCTGGCAATGCCTCTGGCAATGCATTTGTTTAAAGTCATTAAATTTTCAACAGAAGATCGAAAATCTTGATTACCTTGACAGGATCCTGTTCGTCAAGCGCCAGAAACACACTTGCTCGAAGTTGTGCCTAAAGAAAACAGTGTTATAGTTTTAAAAATCATATAAAGAAAATAAATTACATACACGCAATCAAGTTAAATGACTTTCATTTTGTGTGTGCGTGCGTGCGTGTGTAAAAACACCATCACAATTTCGCAAATTTTGGATGTTTATCAGATGACACAGAAATCTAGGCTTTAGGAAGGCATTGTTCACCTTAATTTATTGCAACATAATAAAAATGCATAAATAAATGCAGACCGACATACGGCAATAGTGTATAGGATATGGAATTAGAATGGCGTGAAAGGTACTGAGAAGAGAAGGTAACACTGAAGGGTTATTATTATTTACACATTTATTAAGCACCACTGTCAATGGCCAAGCATCAATCGATGGTGCTGAGCAACTGTGAGTGAAGGACTTGCTCAAGGTCTCTACACAGTAACTGTCACGGGGTTTGAGGAACGAACTAGTACTCTCCACATTAATAAGGCGAGCGCTCTAACCAATCGGCTGCTGATCTTTAAAAACGTAACGTTCTCAGTTTCGAGTGACAGACCTGTACAGAAATTGCGAGTTACAAAGACTTGGGCAGCATAGATCTAATTATTGACTTGGCCAATTGGTTTGGGTTCCTGCAAACGACTAAGCCCAAGAAGTTTCCATTCCAGACCCAAAGTCTCATTTTTTAAAGAACTCCTACCCCGACTCATTCGATCCTCCGCCTTCCAATTCTTCTCGCCCTAAACGACACCCGCCTTAACGGCTGCACTGCCTCCTCTCAGACTTGATCCGGACCCTCAGGAAACCGGACCTCCTTTGGACTACTCTTTTGAAACACCCTCTGACTTACCCAGCGCTCGTGAATAAGATGGTTTTCGAGTGGCGCTTTAGAAGTTCAGATTGCGATTACGGACCAGCCTTACCCTAAGTTTGCCAAGGACGCCATTTGTCTCTAGCGTCTGAGAAACGAGATCGCGAAGTTCGGCATCTTCCTCAACCTCTGTGGACATCTTTTTCTTTTCTTCAACGCGTTTCAAAGCTTCAGCAGCGCTAACTAAATTCAAAGTTTAGCAATTTTAAGACTATTTCAAACAAGCACTACACTCGGAACCGCAACTCCATAGGAACCAATCAGCAAGGCCAATCAGGAAACCGGAAATAACAAGGACCCTACATTCCGGACATGCTCGGAGTAAAATTTATTGTTGGCCTGGAACAGCAGCGAGTATAGACCCTCGAAAAACTGATAAAAGCACGCGCTGCCTACTCGGATGATACCAGCCAGGTGGCCACCGACGAAGGTTAAATTCATTAGTAGTACCATTGTTTAGATTTTCAGTTATATTTTAGCTGAACCCGTATACTGTAGCGATCTACCTATCCGACGATTAGATTGGGACATGGAACGGACTCTGAGCATAGCCATCTTAGCGTGCTTGAAGATCGTTACTGTAGGCCTACATCGATTTAGTTTGTCCATACTGAAGAAATGCAGTTTAGTTAATGACTGTAAAAGAGTTAAAGAGTCCAGTTGCAGGTCATAAAATCTTCCAATTTCAATTGAAACAATACGTCTGTCCATTGGCGGCGATCTTGTTTGACAGGTGGGGGGGGGGGACATGGGACACTTTTGAACTGATAAAAGAGGTGACAAATTTTTTACTGGTGTTTCTTCAAACTTTGGGGCAGGGACAAATGTGTAGTGTCCCCCACTCTTATAGGTGGGGGTCTTGTCCCCTTCGACCCCCAGGATGGCCGCCCATGCGTCTGTCCTTCCCCAACTGGCTCAGACTTCTGTGATCAAAGCAGTAGTTTGAACCAGTTTCCCACGTCTATACATTTGCCTAAGCCCATCAATCTTTCCCCAACTGGATCAGGCTATTCCCACTGACAATACCGGCACATTTTCCCTATACAGGTCTGTAGGTGCAACCCTCCCAAGGAAGGAGAAAAAAACATACATGAACCCCATTAAATATCTAACCCCACTATTTTCACCCTTTCAAGAAAAACTTTGGCAGAACTTCTAACAAATTGTAGGACACTTAAACCACTTCACCATTAAAGTAAAAATGAAAATACAAAATACAATTCAAAACAGAAATGACTTACACATTTATTAAGTTCCAAACAAACGTCACTTAATACCAAGTGAGTGGCATCCACAGTAATGTTGAAACCTCAAACATTTTAAGTCATCCTAGCATTTTTATTAACTAATATATTTTGCTTCCGCTAAAATAATAACCTTACTCTGGGTCTGACAGCTTTGCGTCCATCACAAGTCGTTCTCTAAACAATATTTCTCATTTTCCATCTTAAGTATTACAGTAACTACAGAAAGCAGTTATGGAAGCATTTCTGCAACACACAATGGTATTGCCATGTTCCAACTATGTTCCAGTAATTTTAAGTTCCAGAACTTTTATGTTCCAGTACTTCTAACTGACTTGATAAAGTATCAAATGCACAGACTATTGACTGGAATTTCAGTAACATTTCACAAACAATTGTCACAGCGTATAGATCACATGTCAGCCGTTGCTAAACATAAATTCCGACCCAGAGCAGCAGAAACAAAACTCCAAAGCCCATGAAGACCGAGGCAACGAGGGCAACCAACAACTCCTTGAAGACATCACGTGTGAACTTGGTCGACGTAACCTCATAGCTTTACACAAAGTCAAGGAAGACAGAATTTAATTTTTAACATCGTGAATTTACAAAACATTCGTTATCTGTCTTTAGAGAACCTCTAACACTTCTGAAAAGCAGTAAGTGACAATACTAGACATAAATGTTGGCAGAAAGCTTTCAGCTCTATTATTTTTCTGACAGTGAAACATCATGTCTCCATTGTGGTCTTATCCAAACGTTAAGTACAGCTTCTTAAAACAAGAAGGTTCGGTTCGATTTGGTTTTGAACTGACATTTCTTTAAAGTAGTGGGGTAGGTGAACGAATTCCCATCAGTAGAACTCATTGAGCTCTAACCAGCTCTTTCACAAGTTTGGCTCTTACATATAAACCTTGTGTTGGGTACTTGGGTTCATCCTGGAAAAGGGTCAAAGTTCAGAGTTCATCCAACCCCTACACTTACTCATTTAAACTTTTTTACTCACTGTAGCCTCACTTCTGGTTTCAACCATGCTCTGCCAACGGTTTATGACTCCTGACTTAACCATTGACTGGTAGGTATCTTTGGCATTGTGATAATACTGCTATAGAAGTCATTGGATTCCATCTCAAACTGTATGTGCTGATGTCATCAGACGCACAAGTTTTCTGGCCACATTAAATTCCTGCTATAGCCAGATCATATTATATTTAACAAGTAGCATAAATGCATGAAAAAGAATATAGTTCATCTGCATTTGAATTTACCTTAATTTTTAAATACTGCCTAAGTAGCAAAGATTACGAGACAGTACAAATTACACGGCTTGCCAATTGCAAATTTTACAAACTGCCCCAGAGGAATTCAAATCCTACTTAAGCACAGCCTGGCTGACACACGCTCAAGTCGATCAACGCACCCCACAAACGTAACTTAATCGATCATTTGTATAGAGCCACTTAAGAATCTCTTTGCCAGTGAGTTGTAAAGGATACACAAAGAACCAGGCCATGAAGAAGATCCCAATTCCCAGTAGGACTATCGACAGGTGAGGAAAAACCGCTGGGTTGATCGGACTAACATAGCGATTCATCGACTCAATTGCGATATCCTGAAAACACATGCAGTAGTAGAGCATTAAACACATGATTGTTGTCACACAAAGCATTAGAATGTAACGTAACCAAGCATGTACACAGCACCTCTGAAAGGCATTGTGTACGTCTGCCATAAAGATGATAAATGCCCACAAAGTGTTCGTAATCATAATCTCAAAACTTCTAAAGTGCCACTCGAAAGCCAAGCTCACGAGCACTGCATCAAGTTGGAGGGGTAAAAGAAGAAGAGATGTGAATCCAAAGTAATACCAAGATTGCGGACAGGTGAAGGTTAAAGATGAAGAGTTAGTCGATAGGTGCATGGAAGGGTCAGGGATTTTCTTGATTTGAATTAGATCGGTAAAGCTTGAAATAAGGCAAAGAATGACTGGAAGTCATCGCCCCATGAACTATCGGGGTCGGGGGGCCGTAGAGTAATGGATAACACACTGGCGTGAAGTGCAGAAGGTACCAAGATAGAATCCCGTAGCCCTCCATACGGTTTACTCAGCCTTCTACTCGCTAGATGGCGGCGGTAGTTAAGTGAGTATTAAGCCGTGATTGGCGCCCTGTGTGGCTGCCGTTAAAAACAGTTGTATTCGACTCCTGTAAAACTGTTATCATGTGCTTCTACTGTATACATGTATGTAAGGCGCCCTGCGTGGCTGCCGTTTCTACTATATGTATGTTCACTGTACAGCGCAGTGCGGTTAGCAGGCGCTTAATTAAAGAAAAGATAATATTATTATTATTATTATTATTTATTATTATTATTATTATGTCGTGTCAACCGACTATTGATGGAGAACTTGGATCTAACCAACAGGTCAACGATTTCTACACAGAAGTGTTGCAATATGTTCAAGTACTGCAAACATCCCTAGCAAATAATATTAGACGCATAGCAAATACTTTTATTCGACCAATTTCGACAATCCTACTGCTCAAAAGCTTTTTAAATTATTTTCTTACCATTTTGAAGTCGTTTACGTCTACGCAAGCTTAGCAGCATGTAACGGAAGTGAGCTGTCAAACAACATCACAGCTGGTTCTCTGCCCTACTGTTCAAAAGTAAGTAAGCACATCACGCTGGCGAGAGCAGCCGCGATCACATTGAGTACGTCATCATCAAATATTGTGTTGTACAGTAGACATTCTGAACTCTTAAGTACGTTTATCGCTATGAAATGACGAAGTATTTTTGAAACAGTTTATTCACAGTTAGATTAGTTTACTACATAAAAAAGTTTGGTTGTATTTGTTAACTGTGAGTTGCCTACGTGAGACTCGTATGGACTGTACATTTATTATAATTATTATTATTATTATTATTATTATTATTATTATTATTATTATTATTATTATTATTATCTCGATTTTGCAACGTTTTCTTCAAGATTGTATAGTTAGGTCCAGCTTGGATGGGCCCGCTGGTCCTCGATCCCGGGTAGTCCTGACAAGGTGCCCTGGAATGCAACGGCATTGAATCGTTGAATTGTTATTGAAATGTTCTGGAAGAGAAAGGTTGTCTCGCGGGCCTCGCCAGTGATTGCCGTCAATCGGCGGCCGATTTCAGAAACGAAGGCGAGACCTTCTTTGTTTGTAGGGCCCAATGTCTCCACGGCGATCGGCACGAAGGTGTATCTCGTTTCTAGTTCTAAATATTTGGCGTGCTTCCTTGTGGCCGCCCTTTCTGCTGCTCCTCCGGCCGTGATCGCTGTCTCGGGAAGATATGAAGCGGCTACCGTATCCACCACGGTCGCGTCCCATATCAGAGGGCGTCCGCCACTCCAAGGGATCAGAGTCTGGCCGTCCGGCCTTTTTCCGTCGGATCTGGTCAGTCCTGATGGTTCTTTGATCGCCGGGGTACCCGCTCTATTAAGAGTGCGGTGAATAAGGTCATTGATGGCGCTATGTCTGGCTTGTCGACCGAAACCGAGCGAACACGAGAGGCCGTGCGATCCCCTTGCTGAGACGGGGGCGCCGCATGCGCAAGTGTGTGGTTCACAAATGACTGCGCCCAGCCGCAGGCCGACCGCCACGCGCACGGCCTCGTCGCTCAGCCTGAGGCCGAATGCGGTGAGAGGGAGAGCATGTAACCAGTCAGAGGCGTGTGAGGTCGTTATGGCCTTTAGGCGTGCCTGATCGTAGGGGCTGTGCAGATTCGCGTCGACAGACGATGTCACCCCGAGGAGCAGCGGCTTGTCCCATTGTGACTGTTTGTTGCCAGGGAGGTTCGTTGGGTCCCAAGTTCCAACGATCTGCAGCCAGTCAGATAGTGCAGACGTGTTGGCAGCGTCATCGGTATTCGAGGCCACGCCCAAGATGAGGGACTGGACTGAGAGAGTGCTTGCGGCTGAAGCCAAAAAGGCGGGTAGTGCCAGCGAAGTCACCTTCCTAATGCCCAGCCCTCCCATCCTGATCGGGAGGGTAGCCTGCGTCCATTATTATTATTATTATTATTATTATTATTATTTATTATTAATATTCTTTATTGATAAACCAAAAGCGAACCGCACATTGGTGAACAAGTATAGAAAAATATAAAACATAGAAGTAATAAGAAGATAATAATGTTTGAAATTAAAAATTTTTAAAAGTAGAAAATTACTAATAACACTAAATCAAAGCATCATAACACGAGAGAAAATTTAAATCTATAATAGTTACTATTATCTAAAAAGGGTAGCAGAATTTGAGAAGTTTTACTAATTAAACAACATCAAAAAGCATCCTAATAATAAAGCTTTTTCTAATCAGATTATCAGAATGAGGTAGAGTAAGATTATGGCCTCTGGGGCGCAATAGGTAACCGGTCGATTTAATTTGAGGCAATAGACCATGAAGGACATGACCATCAAAGCTTCTTATGGCTAAGAAGAGACGGGTAGCCTATCAGCTGATTGACAGAGTTGAGCATAGGAAGGGTTGTCTTCAGGTAAGTAATGTCCTCTCATAAGTCGTCTTATGATTGAAGATAGCTTATCCCGATCACTTTGGTTAGTAAATCCCCACCAGGCAGGATAAGCATACAATATTCGTGAGAGGATAGTTGCTCTAACCACATCATATAGGCAAGGTCCTTGTAGACCGTGAGCTACTAAGGTGCGAATAGCATATATGGAGCGGCGGGCCTGACTACAAATTCGATTAACATGATTAGAAATGTTTAAATTGTCAGATATAGTAACTCCTAAGATGGAGTCTGGCTGTATTAACTATTATACAGTTCTTAGTCTGACTCCTTTGGTTCTTGACCTGAAACCGATTTTCACCGTATACCTGCCTATCGATTTTGAGCATGCATTACATTACGTCATGGCCTAGGCCTACTTGTGCACTTTCAAAAACGATATTGGAGTAAAATCGTAACCGTAATCTGGAAACTTGTACAGCGCCACTTGAAGGCCAAGCGCAGGGCACCAGCCAATTCACGAGCTGCGTCAAATCAGAGGGGTTTTTCTAGAGAGTTACCACTAAAGTCCAAAGGAGGTCCGAATCCGGTTTCCAGATGAAGAGAGGAGGCAGAGCAGTTGTTACTATATAAATCGTAATTGTAAATTTCAGGGAAAGTCATCAAAGGCCTTACGAAAGATTTTTAATGAAAATCTTAGAATCGTTGGGCCTTACTAAAATAAGGTGGATATGGGGCCATCCATATATTACGTACGCAAAAATCCGGGAAAATTTGACCCCTCCCCTCCCCCCTGTTCGCAAGCGTACTTTCTTTCACACCCCCACACCCCCGCGTACGTACACTTGACGCACCCCCCCCCAAGACCAGCTGCAGAAAGTGTCTCGAAAGTCTGCACTTTAGGCCAGATTGAAGGATGAGTGAGGGCCAATATAGACAAATTATAGGTATCTCGTTCACAGCACAGAATAACTTCACATGGCTTTTATATAATGTAATAAAATGCCATCGGACGACTATAGGACAATACAGAGTTATAAATAGGCTAATGTGGACGTCATAATTAGAAATTTATTTTGCGTACGTACACTTTTGTCCCCCCCCATCCCCCCCGTTCGCACCCGTACGCAAAATCGCCAAAATCCGACCCTCCGCCCCCCTCAGTGCGTACGTAATATGTGGACGGCCCCTATCCGGGTTGAAACGGAAATGAGCCGTCACACAACACTACGTATTCTGGTTCTCTGTCCAACTGGTCAAAAGTAAGCATAGGCCTATGTCACGCTGGCAAGGAGTGATGGCCGATGTCTGAATGGTCTTTCTCTTGTGTAACTGCAAACCTTTCTTCAGCCATTGGCCCATTGCACAGATGTTCTATTGCTTTGCAATCATTTCCCGAGTGCTCATGGATTAATTAATAATAATTTGTGCAGCCTGTGTCGTAAACATCAACTTCAGTTAGTCAGTAGACTCAGTACTGCGTTGGGAATAGTTGGAGTTTCCCGTATAGGCCTAGCTAGATTTGCCAGACACGAAAGGACCAAACCACCCAACATGTAGCACAGTTAGCCGAGCAAGATCAACACTTTCAACAGGGTACCGTGAAGTAGGTCTTAACAGGCCGCTAGGGAACGGACGTAGACAAAGAGGGGTGGGTGGAGATGGTAGGAAAAATGCAGACAAGAGGGACGGATTGGTTCAAGGTTGATCATTTTGCGGATATTTTTTATGCAAGACCTGTCAGTGTACCCTACCCCGACTGACTTTGCACGTCCCCGCAACCTCATTTCCCCTCCCTCCCTCTCTTCCTCGTGAAATTAGTTTTGCTATTAATTTGTACAGTTTTATGTCCAACTTTGTTTACAACAGTAAAGTATTGCTTTACATTAAATTTTGTGCCCTGTAAAAGTAATTAAGGAGGACCGCGGCCCTCCAAAGACCTGGAAAAGACCGGTTGGACGACCGAGACACACATGGACCCGGTCGGTTGGTGCAGACCTGCGACCGCTGGGCTTTGGACTTAAACACTGCCTGGAGTCGTGCGCAGGATCGTAGTGGTTGGCAGAGAATTGTGGAAACGGCCACGCTCCGGAGTGGGGCATGCCACTGATGATGATCCAATGACCATGACAAATATTCAGGGCAAAACCATTTCTTCCCTCAGTGTTAGCAGTGTTAGGCGAACATGTACAAGCGGGGTGCCTATGTACTATCTGGGTGGGTGTCTTCAAATTGCATCGTCAGGGTCGGTTAGGGTCAGAGTAAGCGTCGTGAGGGTTGGTTAGGGCTTAAGGTTAGTATAGCCTATGTATTTGTGCGACTAAAAAGTTATACCTGCGAGTAGAAGCTGGATTTAAAAATTCAATTGAAAACGAGCAGGGTCAAGGCCATATGGTCGCACTGGCGTGAAGTGCAGAAGGTACCAAGATCGAACCCCATAGCCCCATAAGGTTTGCTCAGCCTTCTACTCGCTACATGGTGACGGTAGTTGAGTGATTGGCGCCCTGCGTGGCTGCCGTTCAAAACAGTTGTATTCGACTCCTGTAAAACTGTTTTCATGTGCTTCTACTGTATACATGTATGTAAAGCGCCCTGCGTGGCTGCCGTTTCTACTATATGTATGTTCACTGTACAGCGCAGTGCGGTTAGCAGGCGCTTAATTAAAGAAAAGATATTATTATTATTATTAACATGTCATTCACTACCACTTCTAGGTGCCACAGTACTTAAGCACTTAAAAAAGTGGTATACATAACGAGCAGCTGAGGCTTCTTTCCACACAAGAATTACTTTATTCAATGAACCAAGAGACAAAGACTTCTTTTCACGCATGAATTACCATCAATATTCAACTGTTCAACTGGCTCTTAAACTGTTTTTGTTAGCAGCAAACGAAAAAGATACGTCTATAAAAATCATTTTGATAATACATGTTTGTATATCTGCAAGCTGTGTACATAATTTACAACAGAAATTGGTATAAAATTCTACAACTGCTACATAATGAGGTAAAGACATTCACAGTAGCTACTAAACTTATCTACAAAACTCAGTACATGCCAATAACAAAATCTTGGGACTCTGTATGACCAGTTCCAAGATAGGTTCTGGAACAGAGCATTAGCACGAAACTCAATGAACTTAAACACTTAATACATCAATTGGAATTGACCTGACCATGATCAATCTCGTTTTCTTTCATCTTCAACACATCTATTCTGCTGTGAGAATTTAAACCACACCGCATCACACAATGGTGTGACTTTAAAGTCTTTTATATGTACCTTCAAAGTTGGTTGTTTCCACAAAGTTTTCAGACAGAAAAGAGCATAAAAGATGAACTGCAGAGATACCTCTGTGCTGCATGAACATTAACTTTAACATGGCATGAGAAAACTTTACCATAGTTAACAATGTCAAAAGCCTCTCTCAGGCAATAAAACCTTTTTCTGCTTGGAGAAAATTTAAGGTTGCTTACCCCTAGCTCAGATACATTTCGAATTAAATGTCATTACCGATCTACTTACTAAGCAACAGTTAGCTACCAGATTCAACAGTAATGCTGCCTTAATAATGATTCTTCAGTGTAACAGTCCATCCAACAGGTGGGCACAATACATTTTCTCTGGAGAAACCGACAACAACCACTTGTTATTATTTGAGTAAATTCCCTCCAACCCCATCTTTTAAGATCTTTCTTCTAATTCTCAGGATTAATATCAGACTGATGATATTGCAACATTTTTGAAAGAGGAGCTTCAACTCTGTTGCCAAAATGACTCCAGATCTCCACAATCAAGACCATACATAATCAAGTCTGTACAAAGATGCTAATGGACACATTGCAACATAAAAACCGTAACTTAACAATGCACATTTGTAACACAACAACCATAATGTAACAACACATGCACACAAGGTTACTGAACAAGAACTCTAACTGGCAGTTAAAGTTAAACTGCCTAACTTAGTGAATCTACACATTTATCACTCACTAACTCATTAGAAATAACAGACAATGCCTTTGTCTTAAATTACAAAAACTGGAAAGAACTGCTTGTTGGTCCCATAAAAATGAAAAAGACGCCAAAATTCTATGTACAGATCAACTCAAAAATCATTTACGAATTTTCTAAACTATAATAGCAGAGGTACTTTGTAATCTTGCTACAATGCTGCCCTATATATGTATGTATACACACGTATGTATGTATGCGTGTATGTACATATGCATGTTGTATATGCGCTAGTCTTACTTCAATACAAGTGTACAAAATGGGTCTTACTAAAACACGAGTATCCTCATAATTTACCACTAAATTTATTAAGTACAACACACAATACAAGGCACACACAATACATGTAGTCCAAGGCACATACAGTCCAAGGCACATCCAGCCTAAGGCACATACAGTCCAAGGCACATAAGCCCAAGGCAGATACAAGGCATGTACAAAATGTACAAAAGAGGTATGTACTATGTACATAGAAAAGATTATTATTATTATTATTATTATACGTACAACACATAATCAACTCCACCACTGCTCGTACTCTGGCAGTGCCAGTCCTAAGCCTGGACAAAGGAGGAGGGCAACGCCAATGATCTTGTTATCACAGTGTCGTTAAACTGAACCTACTGCTACATAACCAAGTTACAGCAACATATCCAAACACAACGAAACACTTAAGTATCACTGTTCTGAGTTGCTGCAGTCTCCGCTTGAAGTGTCACATGGAATTTTGATCAGGCACAAGGTAGACCATTAGGAACTGCAACAGTCAGGTGAGGAGATATTGGCTAATTTCTCAGGGAAGTTCTTGCAACAGTCCTCAAAAGGGTGAAAAAGATGGGAAATCGTCTTTGATGGTGCCACGAAACAAATACTGAAGAGATAATGAGTAGATCAACTATGCTTATATCCATGCCAGCACGACCATACTGCACCCATATTCGGCCCATATTGCACCAATATGGAGCCCATATGGCACCAATATTGATCCCATATATGACCCGTAAGGGACCTTTGTATGGCACATGTGCTCCCCATTAAGTGCTCGTGGGTATCCTGGTAGAGATGATGATAAGAAATAAAAAAAGCTGAACACCTGACCACCATAATTATATATTACTACAATAATTATATGAATACAAATGCTTCAATGAGTCGAATGATTCTGTATTTTCAAGCAATCATGATAAAGACAGTCTTCACAGTGAAGAGAACACAACAGAAAACAACCATCAACTCCTTATTGTGTCTACCTCTATTCCACAAGCATTTGAAGACCATACTGTTCAAATGCAGTTTCACGCCGTTATGTCGGGATCACCTCCGATGAGTTTCCCTCTGAGTGAAGCTATATAAATTCTGATTACAATTCCAACTACAGCAAAAAAGTCACTGACTCTTTTTAAAGAATCAGTACACATGACGTCGAATCAAGTTGTGGCAGTATCTGTACAGAGCAGCATCATAGAAGAACATCTGACAAAATAAGGCACACTTTCACAGAACAACCAAACTGTAGATCACACAAAGGCAACAAATAATCTTCGTGAACCCCTGCAGAAATAATGCTGAACAATACACACGAAAACACGATTCGATTCAGCCCTCCTGATTTAGCGAAGCGCTTTAGAAATTTGGAGTTTACAATTACGAATTACAGTGATTTTCGATTCTCAAAGTTAAATTTGCCACTGGAAATACTGAAGGAGGACAAATGAGACGCAAACGTTGACCTCGTGCTGCTGATAAGACCCCACGGAGGCGGTCACGAGGTCCGAGAGACAGACTTCGTAATGTAAACCTACGCAATACTGAGACTTTGCTGTACATCGAAGTGAACAAACGAACGACGTGCAATCGGGGGAGACACGGGGGTCCTTCTCACCCGAAGCTGTGAACACCCAGATGTCAAAGCAATGGTCCGTTAAAAAATCATAGGTAGTTCACAGGGTAACTAAAAGTGCCAGTGCCACTGAGTCTTGGCACATGTCTCTTCAACTTTGGAACCAACCCATAACATGAAGTCGCCTGGCAAAGTCAGTCACCCAAAGGTCTCTATCGCATAACTGCCTGTGATAAAATGATGCTTGTTGTATCATACCTGCTCCACCTCACAAGTTCACACCTGGCTTGGCAAAAAAGTGTTGCTTAGCAATCACCTGCAGCCTAGCAACTGCGTAATACTTGGTCTTGCAACCCAGCGGTTGGAACAACACAGAAAAACGATGTCAGGCTTCAGTGAAACAGCTTCTGAACTGCTAGTGTGTGTGGTCGTTTAAAGGTCACCTTGAACATAGCGGTTCTAGCTCCGCGGCTCTACCTGTTCCGATGTTGGCACGGTTCTTAGAGGACCGGAGTATTGCTGGTGTATCAGACCAGTCTGCCGTTACCGAACACGGTGGAGAGTTCGACCACGGTTCGACCAGCGTGTCGGGCGAGGGCGTGAGGCAGTGTTCAAGCGCAGGGTACGTATGTTGTGGTGGGTCGCAGGTGTGCAGCGAGGGAGGCGTTGGATAATGGAACATAGGGCTTTCAACAGACTGTCCCAGTGGGATCATCTCGAAAGGGGCGAGGCCGACGGGGTCTGATGTTTGGCAGGCGTCGGCTGCTGAGGCAAACGGCCTCTTCTGAGCACGCTGATGCAAGGCCTGCATGTGAATGGGTGACAGAGAGTGACCCCTTTTCGAGCCTATTACAGCCCCGTGTCCTTTGTCTGTGCCAGGCTTCCTCACCGAGGAACCAAGACCGAGAAATGCAGGACTTCCCTGCAGGCTCGCCGAAACTGGGCTGGCAGGGCTGGTCGAGTCCGGGGGACTCATTCCGTCATACTGCCAGACTGGAGTGTTTGTTACGCTTGGATGAACGGTGCCAGGAGAGGCAGTTGCGCAGGTCCGGTTCTGGTTGACGTCGTACAAGTCACGGTCGGGAGCCCTGCTGGTAGCCTGATTCACAGAACCAGGTACGGAGGCGGCGGCGGAGTCCAACTGAGACTTTTTGGCCATCCTAGGCTGAGATTCCACAGCTTCAGTAAGCAATGTTAGACCACCACACAATTTTCTGACCCCTTCCTCTTCACACTCCCTGTCCCTGCCATCACCTTTAACCTTTCCACCGTCGCTCCGCACCACTGAATCCCGACCCTTCTTTTTCGTCTTCCTGGCAGCATTAGACGAAATCGAGATTCCAGTCGACAGCTGCCGAAACTGTTCTTGCGGCGTAGACCCGCCGACCGAAGCTGCATCCGGGCTGTCCCGCCGTTCCCTCTTCTTCTTTACCATCTGACGCACGTATGGTGGCAGGATGACGCCCGACGTCTGACCACTCGTGACGCTGGACAGAGGCTTGATGCTGACGTTGTCAAGGAGTCCGACGACCAGATCGTGCTTGTGCTCGGCGGCGATATCCCTCGGCAACCGATCCATGTGATCCGGAACGTCCCGGTTGGCGAGGTTCTCCAGCAGAAGCCGGGTGACCTCGTAGTTGCCCTCGCGAGCGCCGAGGAACAGCGGTGTCTGGTTGTAGTCATCCTGTACATCTCGTTTGGCCCCGTGATGTAGAAGAGCAATGGCTGCTTTGTGGTTGTTGACAGCAGCTGCCCAGTGAAGAGCTGTCTTACCTGTCAACACGTGGAGAGGGTTTACAGTGGATGAGAATACATTTCAAAATCTCTGGCTGTCTGTATCTTGTCATCATCATCATCATCATCATCATCATCATCATCATCATCATCATCATCATCATCATCATCATCATCATCATCATCATCATCATCATCATCATCATCATCATCATCATCATCATCATCATCATCATCATCATCATCATCATCATCATCATCATCATCATCATCATCATCATCATCATCATCATCATCATCATTACATTATCATTATTATTATTATTGCAAACACTTTTAATGCATGCAAGGTCACACAGAAATTTTATGCGAATCGGAAGCACAGTTAGTCAGTCTCCAGGTGGAGGGAGAGCAGTTAAGGCATCCAGATGTTTGAAAACCACTAAGAAACAACGAGTTTCAAGGTATTTCTTGAAACAAGAAGAAAGTTCTGCAAAAGAATCAATGACACATCAACCCTATCTCACCCGAATTGTCGGTCAGGTCAACATTTGACCCGACCTCAAGTAACTCATTGACGAGGCAGCTGATGTCCAAGCGAACAGCTGACATGAGCGCAGTCGAGCCGTCATTCGTCTGAGCATTGATCTTGGTCGACGGATGACGAAGCAATGCCTGAAATTGTTATGCAACATTTATATAGCACCATAAGTTTTACTGGAAGAAGCTGCCCAACAACCTGTAACATGAGCTTCTCAGCCTCTCTTTGCCTCTTTAACACAAACACTTGACACTACCTGACTGACTCCTTTGGATCTTGACCTGGAACCGATTCGACACCCCCCGCCTAACGATTTTGATTTGATTAAGCGCCTGTGAATAAGCTGGTTCCTGCGACGTAGCTTTTTTGGGCGCTGTAGAAGTCTCGAGATTACGATTACGATTGAAGAAAATTTTGTTCGATCGTGGTTTCATTGTGTTTGTTAAGTCGGGAGTGCCTCTAACGAGTTTCTCTTTAAGTGGCACTATATAAATTTGCAATTACTATAACCATTACCACTCCATTTTAGCCACAGCACAAGTATTCGTAAGAGAACTTTCAGGCATCTCTTCTTTGTCTTGTGCTTGTAATGCAGACATTTTCTAATTTGGTAAAATGATCTGTTGCAGGGAAATCATCGACTTACAACCACATTGTTAGTACTGCGCATTTATTAAGCACCACTATCCAGTGACCAAGCATCAGTTGATGGTGATGAGCAGTTGTGAGTGAAGGACTTTGCTCAAGGTCTCTACACAGTAACCATCAGGTTGTGTATATTAAGGTATGTGTGTTTGTTTCTTTAGATGAGATGGCATAATGGTAGGAATAACCAAATTCAGAGGGTACTGCATGGAAGGTACTGCGTGGAAGGTACTGTGTGAAAGTTCTATGTGAAAGTACTGTGTGTAAAGCGAAAAGTGTGAAAGTACCGTGTGAAAAGTAGTGTTGAAAGTAGTGTGGAAAAGTCCTGTGTGAAATCTGTGTGTCAAAGTATTGTGTGAAAGTATTGTGTGAAAGTATTGTGTGAAAGTACTGTGTGGAAGGTACTGTGCATTCCAATATTTGGTGCCAGTGGAATACCTGGACAACTGAAACTGCATCAGCTGCAACAGCAGCATGCAATGGAGTGCGACCAGTGTCGTCTCGAGCATTTGAATCTGCACCGGTTGCCAGCAGCTCCTTGACAGCGTCTAGCTTTGCAAAACGAGCAGCAAGGTGGAGCGGAGTCTCACCTGAAAACAAGGTAATGTTGCTTTAAATAGAATACAAACAAGTTACAAAATTCAAATCGTGAGTACAAGCGAGAACATTAAGTTACAAACAGCAGTTATGAAAGTCAAATCTTATAGTTGTTTAAATAAGTTAGATAGTTATTCATGCATCGCTGTTTTGACGTAGTACATATACAGAAGTGTAAGGAGAAAAGAAATTGAAAAAGCACCAGTCTCTGGATAAACGAAGTGAAGATATCAGTACATGATCGAATGTTGAGGTTTACGCTAAACTGCTGCGGCCTCTGAGAGTGACATCAGTCGCAGTGTTTATAACAAGTGTAAAGGGAAGCCAGTCCCACCTGGAGGGGGTTCCCCGCATCAGCGAGTACTTCAAGACACCATATTTATGTTTCATCCACAGTCGTATCATTGGGAGTCACAGCAACCAACGCATTATAAAGAGAGTAAAGACGAAGCCAACTTATCCTAGTTATGGGCGTAGTTCAAGATGCTATATTCATCTTTCATCTGTGCTTGTAAACTATTGTTTATTGGTGTATGGCTGTGGTGCGCCTCTCGATAGATCTGCCAAGGGCACACTACATAAATAGTTAATGAACAAATAAAGAAGTCAATTTCTAAGTTTAAATAAAATTTGAGATCAATTTGCGTTTTAAATAAAGCATCTTAGGAATTATTGCTGTGATTTATTAAGCATCACTATCTATTGACCAAGCGTCAACTGATGGTGCTGAGCAACTACTGTGAATGAAGGGCTTGCTCAAGGTCCCTACACAGTAACCGTCTCAGAGCAGGAGGATCGAACCCATACTCTCTGCATCAAAGGCAAGCACTCTAACCCAATCAGAACGTAGGGAGTGTCAGTAAATAGAAACCTAATGACAACAAAAACCCAAATCAGTTCAGAAACATTTTGAATAAGCTTTTGTGACCTCCAAGACATATTATTAAGTAGTTCGGTGCCTTCGAAAGGAAGTTCTTCAAAGGTGCCACATAATCTCAAAGGTGCCACATAATCTCAAAGGTGCCACATAATCTCAACTAATAAAGTAGCTAATAAAGTACGTATTAAATTCCAGAGCTGCATTTTTCATGTGTAGTGATATTACAAGACAAAGACTAGTCACCACTGTTGTCTGTTCGTGCATTGACGGCCGCTCCCTCCTTCACCAGGGTGGATATAACACCATCCGGGTCTCTGCCGCCTCCCGACGGTGTCTCTACCCCGTAACTGCCCACCATCGACGCAATCATCAGAGGAGTCATTCCACCAGGACCGTGGACGTCCACGTTGAACGATTCAATGGGGTCGCTCTGTGGTGGGGTCAAGGCCACGATGGATGATGACCTCAGGCTCCGACTGATCGAGTGAATTGTCGTCCAAGAACGTTCGTCGTTCAGGACGAGAGGATCTCCGAAATCACGCTACATAAAGAACCACAGTCAAGAAAAAATCAGTGTCATTGTTCCAATATTTCATTCATCTAGTGTTTTCATTATACTGATGCTGTGAGTGGCTTTTTTGTGGCACGGGTCAGTGTATTTATCCTTCATATCCTTTCAAATATACCAATCACATTTACTTCTTCCTCTACTGCATAACTGTATTGTGTTGTACTTTAATAAATCAAATTATCCCTCCTTAGAAGTTCTACTATGGCATCTAATACAGTTGACTGTCTTCAAATTAGTTTAGCGTAACATGTCAGACCAAACGCTCTTTACAACAGTGCTCTGTTGTAACAAACTCCATCACATAACACAGTTGGGAACTGTGTCCCAAAATCACCAGTGAACAGAAGTTACATAATATATGCTGTTGTCTACTGCCTGACCGTGGTATCACAGTGTCAGTAGTCTCATTCTTTGTGTACAGTGAGTAACGTTAACGAATTTTTGAATTTTGTCGGTAGACTTATTTTGTACACTTTTCTTATTCGTATTCAGCCGAATAGTTGGTCCAATTATTCGTATTTGGCCGATAACAACCTATTCGGTACAGTCCTAGTATTAATAATAATAATAATAATAATAATAGTAATAATGATGATGATGATGATAATAATAGTAATAATAACAATAATGATGATGATGATGATAATAATAATAATAGTAATAAATATAGTATTTAATAATAATAATCATAAAAATAATAATTGCAGCGTACAGTCGTTAGTCTAAAGCATACCTTAAACCTCTTAGAGTGCAGTCTTTCGAGGCTGTCCTCATCACTGGAGAGGCCATTGAGGATGCTGCCACTGTCTGTTGGTGAATCATGTTCTCCACTTGAAGGCGGCTGTGGCGTCCGATCTCTGCTGAGAATCAGAACAACGTAAAACAGATCAGTTGATTTCTACTTAATCGACAACTGATTCGGTGGACAATGTCTGGGTTTAGACTGGAAAGTGATAGGTCTTTACGGTGTTTGTGAAACAAGGCATTGCTTGGCATGTATCACGAAAAGAGGGGAAGAAGTGCTGTTGGTGCGCGTGATGTCTCGGTAAACAAACTACTATGGGTCGACTTTCATTCCAGCACTACTTACTCAGACCAACATTCTCCAATCACACAACAGCGCATGTATAATACGTATCAACACACTGAAAACAGCACATTTTAAGTGCCTCACAATTTAAGCACTGCACCCATAGCTATCTAGATGATCTAACAAGTTTGCAAATGTATGCTGCATAAAATCCAAGGCAACAGTAATTAATAAGTGAAGCCAGGTGTAAGATGGATACTGCATACGATAAAAATTCTGGGTATTTAGTCTTCAACTAGATCATAATAAGTTGAAGACTAAATCCCCGAATTCGGTTACGATAAACACCAATAACTGGCAGCTTTACCTGGCTCCCTTGATAGCTGACGTCATCCATGATTTCTTTGTGCTGACAAGTTTGAATCCCTCGGGGAACCAGATGGCTCGGCTCTGCGCCCTCTTTCGCGTCCTACTCACAATCACTGCCACCAAGATGGCTACTATGACGACGCAAACTCCACAAGACACAGCAACTGGCAGCATGTGGTTCACCTTGGCAACAGCACCACCAGCATCAGTACCACCATCATCAGCGTCATCTGGCATCGCTGCAAATCACATATGTTCACATTTAAAGATGTGGTAGAGTTCCATTGCTGGAAGTCAAGTGAAATTCCAAGAAAGTAGATAAGGAGAGCAGACCCTTAATCCAATCCCAAAAAGCAACATGGTAGCCAATTGGTTAGAGCACTTGCCTAGTATGTATGCATGTATTAATGTATGTAAGTATGTTTGAATGTTTGTATGTATGTGCACGTATGTATTAAGACATTCAATATATATGATCTTTGAAAAGTGCAGCAATACCCATTAGCACAATAAACCTTTATATAACCAGATGCTAACAATGATTACACAAAGATGACAGCACATATAATTGATTGAAAACCAGAAAACGAATAACATCACGGACATTAACGATAACGCGCGGACACTCGTGATAATGCGATGGAGACGACAGATTACATTAGAAGAAATGTAGTCGATCACTTGCATTTGAAAGACTTGATTGGAATGGTGGGCGACCATCCGGACTTCTTCATCGACTGGTACATGAACTGAGCTGCGTCGTCTGTCTTCTGAAAGCACTGCACGACACATTTCGTGTTGTCCAGCCTCGCGTGGATTATACTCCTGCAACAGCACAGGCATGGTAATGGTCATGGTAACGGGTATGTTAGTAGTCATGGTAATGGTCAAGGTAGTAGTCATGGTAATGGTCATATTAGTGGTCATGCTAGTAGTCATGGTAATGGTCATGGTAGTGGTCATGGTAATGGTCATGGTAGTAGTCATGGTAATGGTCATGGTAGTGGTCATGGTAATGCTCATGGTAGTGGTCATGGTAATGGTCATGGAAGTGGTCATGGTAATGGTCATGGTAATGGTCATAGTAAAGGTCATCGTAATGGTAACGGTAATTGCAAATTTATATAGCGCCACCTCAAGACAGACTCATCAGAGGTGCTCAAGTACCTAACACATTTTTCGTTTCTCATGTTTACGTTTCAGAGCGTTCGTGTGATATGCTTGAAAATGTTTCTTACATTACACGTAACACAACACTATAGTCTATTCAGTAACGCATTTGGTCTCTATTCCAACAACGGTGGGTTTTACCATGCTCATTAGACTCTGCAAAGAAGAGAGTAGGGGTTCCAACCCTGCCCTCAGATGGTTCCTGTGTAGGGACCTTGAACATGTCCTTCACTCACAACTGTCCATCCCCATCTGGTGTCCAAGTACAATGCCACCAATACGAACCCGTTTCAATCTCTGGAGAACACATACCACACTCCACAAGTTTTACATTTCTTAATAGAATTTAAAAGACTCGACAAGCAACTAACCCCAAGACATCGGAAGCTGAAGCCCTTTTCCGTCGCTCTATATGGAAGAATCTTACGTCACCATCGACGGGTGGGTCGCCGTCGACATGCGGCCATCTGTAGATCATGTCTCGTCCCTGAGGGTCCTTCTTAATCGTCACCCTACTGTGTAGCAGCAAGCTCAGTTGCCTTAGAAACAGTGGCGCCATCTGGGTGAATCTGTCCGGTGGCACAAGAACTATGATGATCAACGTGCCGTCCGCATATACTTCGTTGTCTATCGACTCTGGCGGGTCGCAGTCGTGACCGTCCCATCCGCATTCGGCCGTGTTGCAACCCTGGTCACATGACCCATCGCCATAGTGACTGCGGCAGTAGGCATCGAAATTTGGGTTGCACTCGCTTGTACCCTATAACATATAAGGTATTGAGCCTTTAAGGAAGTTCTTAAGACTTTTGCACAATAGAACCCAAGTGGCACCAGACCAATATAAAAAGGATATTAAAATAAAACAAACTATAAAACTAACCGCAATAAAAACCATAAAAGAGTTTAAATTTCCTTTGTTTCTGCTTCAGTTTTCAGTTCCTCAACAATGATGAAGGAGGTCAACACTTACATTACAATGAACACAATGCTCACATTACGACGAACACAATGCTTACATTACGATGACCACAATGCTTACATTATGATGAACACAATACTTACATTACGATGACCACAGTCCCAACCATCGTAGAGACACTCGGGAACGTTACACTGTTCATCACAATGACTGTCATTAAAACGCGCATAACACTCCCTGCCGCGTTCCTCCGGAAGACACCTGTCGTAAGGCCGTGACAATCCATTGCAGTCATCACCATCAAATCCACACAGATGGATGTTGCAGTCCTCCTAAGATTACACAAACAATCAGAGAAGTTTCTCTAACAGAAAGAATTATGAATGGCGCACTGGACCAGAGACATGTACTGCTCCACCACAAACTGTCGACGGCTAAAAAGCGATTAAAACCCTAAATACAGTGGGGAAAGGCAAAAAAGCCAATAATCAACCATCATAGCAATCATTATCATTACTACTATTAAGTATTATTAATTAGTAACTTCTCAAACGCCAGTGTCTAAAGCACAAGGCATGACCAATGGCGCACCAAAGCCAAGGCGTAATCAGGTCAACATCCAGAAGATCAGTTTGTTGCGATATTACCATTATATCACTAGTATGTTTTAATTTTATTCTTTTATTATTATTATTATTATGATTATAATTATTACCAATATCATTATTCATACAGCTTATATGGCACTGCAAAGCCATAACACTCGAGACAAGGGTATCTTACAAATAAAGACATGTTGCGAAAACTCCAACCACTCCAGTCAGTCAAAAATCCATACATCTTACAAAATACTGTTTCTAAATGTCCTGCACATACACCAGAGCCACCTATAATTATAGTAAGTTGATTCCAGGCACAAGCACCTCTGACCAAAACCTAACACGATTCCTACACGACTACACTGGCAGCCTGCCACCGAATCTATGTAAGTTTTCTTCTTTCATGTTTGTTCTCTTTACCAAATGTGACGAATAAATTATTTATTTACTTATCAACAGTGTTTTAGTTGTCCAAAAACAACTGGGGGGGTCAAAAATTTGCAGATTACCAAATCACATAATCACATAGACCAAACACTAGTTTCTTGTAGTAAAGTAACCCCCCCCAACATATTTTCAGTTACTTAGCTGAGGGGGTTAGAAAGAGAACTAGGGGGGTTGAACCCCCCAAACCCCCCCGACAACTAAAACACTGCTTACCAATAAACAATCAACCAAACTAAACTTAAACAACATATTAAACTTCTTACATCACATATGCCATTATTCCGTTTTTCCAGGCAACCATGTACAAAGCACTCCGCATCCTCTAGCCCCGTGTTGGCTGGTGACCCAACACCACCGTGAAAATCCCGATCAAACACCCTGCAGTTAAATCCATTCCACGTCGCGGGACATCTACAGGCATATCCGCCATCAGCCGTCGTAAAACATGTTCCGCCATTGGCACACGGATGCGAGTGACATGCGTCTATGGAGACATGTTGACAAGTGTTTCCAGATGTCCCAGGAGGACAATTGCATATATATCCATTGGGAAGTTTCTGGATACATCGACCACTGTTGCGACATGGAGAACTTCGACAAGAACCAGCAAGAACTTCACATCGACTTCCAGAAAAACCCTAACAGAAAATAATAACAGAATAAGATGACTGAAGTTAATAAGTTATTAGCATTAGATATTACATTACATATATTATTATTACTATTATACTGTAGAATATTATTAGCCATTAGCACTTGGTTCAGCTTGCACAAATGCACATACATTTCTTTGTCATAGCACTGGAAATATCTACTTTATTATTTATTACTTCATTATTACTATTATCGCTTTAGACTGTTGTAAGCTGTGATGCGGTGTGTCATCCTTCGTTGATTTATAATAAACGAATATACATACAAATAATGCTTTAACAACCTGCCATGGTTTTACACTCTCGTCGTTAAAGTGCTATAGCCCAGCTAGCCTGATAATTACATAATCTGTTAATTGTGCATCATTTGAAACTGAGCTGATGATACAACATGTGATATTGCTTCCTTCTAAGTCTACATACTTCAGAAGTGTTTATAAAAGCCATGTCTTACAATCTTGTTTTTGGGAACAATACACAAAATGAACCAGTAAATAACTTTCCAAACCTTTCCACACAAGCAGTTCACTCCATTAACTGTGTCGATGCACTTTCCGTCATTAAGACACGGATTGGCCAAACATCCCAACACTTCACTGTCGCACAATTTTCCGGTCCATCCGTCTTGGCAGACGCACCGGAATCCGTTAACCAGCTGGACACAAGCGAGCGATCCAATTCCAGTACATGGATTCGAAAGGCATTCATTGACGTCGCCCTCACAGCGCGGTCCCACGAACCCCGAAGGACATAGGCAGTGAAATTCGTTTATCCCATCCGAGCAAGTCCCACCGTTTTTGCACAATCCAGGATGACAATCGTCAACATTCGTCTCGCACAGCACTCCGGTAGTGCCAGCACGACACGAACAGTGAAATCCATCGACGAGGTCGTGACAGGTCGCGCCGTGTCGGCATGGTGACCGTGCACATTCGTCAACGTCGTGCTCGCAATTTCGACCTTCGAAGCCAGGAAGACATTCGCAGAAGTAGCGGCCAACGAGGTCGTTGCATGTGGCACCGTTGCGGCACGGCGCTGAGGCACATTCGTCGATTTCGATGTCGCAGTAGGCACCTTCGTAACCTGGTCGACAGGTGCACCTGTGTGACGAGTCCTCATCTCTACAGGTGCCACCGTGACGACATAGGCGCTGCAGTGAAACACCTGAAAGGAATGAACCATATAAAACGTAAAGTAACATATTTATGTGGCACCTTCATATCCTACCCTACTCAGGTCTATGTCTCCTTCCTCTTTACCTGTATTCAAAAAAGTGCAAATGCAAAATGAAAGACTCAAAAGAAGTCCTAGTAATAACTGCTCTCGATAAGCAGAATCTCCAGTCTAGTTGCCCTGCTTTTTGAAATTGTGTGCATTCCTTGAAGATTCTAATTGTAATTGTAATTAGTAACTTCTATTGCGCCGGCGTCTAATGCACAAGGCATCAACCGATGGCACACCAAAACCAAGCCGTAATCAGGTCAATATCCAGAAGATCAGTCCGTAAGAGCCTTCAATAGGCATGCCTTCAACACCTTAATTAATCAAATCTCAGATCATGATTATTACGATCATCATCGTCATGATCTTAACAATTGTCACGACCATTGTCAGCACCAACCTTTATGCAAGGCCGTGTCGTTGCACGACCGCATCCGGACATCGCAGTTGGCACCAGTCCAACCGGCCGCACAGGTGCAGTGAAACTCGTTAGCCACCTGGACGCAGGTGGCACCATTCGAGCACGGTCGCTTCCAGTGGCACCAGTCAACAAAGCTCTCGCATCGCTGACCGGCAAAGCCAAACGGACAGTGGCACCGAAAGGAACTGAGGTCATCATCACAGGTGCCATCGTTAAGACACGGATTCAGGTCACATGGACGAATCCAATGCTGGCAGTTGGAACCACGAAATCCTGGCGCACATCGGCAGCGGATGGAATTGATGCCATCGACGCAAGTGCCACCGTGAAGACAAGAACTACACAAGTAACAAACAAACAATTACGCAATCCGGGAAACAGGTGTAGAAAAGGTAAGGTGAAGGTAACTTGCTTGTTTACGCGCCTCTACAGAAACTCATCAGAAAGGTAATGGTAACGGTTACGCATTTTATGTGCTTCTCAAAAGATAACAGTAACACATGTTACGTTCTCCACAGATGCTCCTCAGAAATGTGTATGGTAAATGTGATGCACATTTTCAAGTGTTTCTTTATACAAGAAATTCTTCAGAAACAACCTCCTGACATAAAAGAATTGTTAGGCTGAGGGCTAAAGATGATCCAAGAAATTCAGTGATAGGATGCCCTTTCAACATCCCAACTTGCTTTGGCATTTATTTGTTAAATATGCAGCCAACACCTGCACACAAAGACACTGATTATCATTATTACTTATCGTCATCAATTAGCAAATTCTGTCGCGCTGGTGTCTAACGCAAAGAGCATCAACAAATGGCACACCAAGACCAAGCCACAATGAGGGCAATATCCAGAAGATCACAAGAATGAAGATTGTAAACTTCATTTATATAGCACTTCTCAAAGATACCCAGAGGTACTCCCAGCCCAACCCCAACGCAAAATTGGGACGATTCTATAGTGCCGACACTACAACATACAAGACACCAATCCATGGTCAATTCTAAACAAAACATCAACTAAGAACACACCTGGCAGTACAGTCATTGTCATTCATCTGACAATCCGTTCCACTGAACCCCGGCCGACAATCGCACGTGTACGAGTTGACATAATCGTGGCATGTGGCACCGTTCTGACATGGTGCCGACAAGCACTCGTCGACGTCAACCTCACAGTGTATTCCCGAAAAACCTGGTGGACATCGGCAGGTGTAGTTGCCAAGACCATCGTGGCATGTGCCACCATTCCAACACGGATCTACAACATAAAGAGTTGTAGTTTAATGCTTGTGTATTTATGGTGCCACCCAGTGACTGTAACACTTTAACGACGAGCTCCATTGGTTTCCAGTTGCTTATATAAGCACATGCTCATTGTTAAAGTGTTAATAGGAGATAAGAAGTACTATGTTTAATTAAAAAATAGTGAATGAGAAACAGAAATCAATATAAATTGGCTGATCTGTGAACAACCTGAGAGAGAGAGAGACAGACAGACAGCTCAGACAGAAAGAGGGAGAGAAGACAGGGAACAGGTACAGAGACACAGATAGAGACAGACAGACAGACAGACAGACAGACAGACAGACAGACAGACAGACAGACACAGGCATGATCCCAACCTGTCGGTAGCCCCATTATTTTCCTTTAGGTTCAAAGACTTATTCCTTTTTTCATCTATCCATTTGATAATGATGAGTAGTTACTTAAGCTAGCTTGGGTATGAAGTGTTAACAATTTCATTTTCTTAGCCTTGGCATATGAAGGCAGAAGGCCAATCCTCTCCCTCGCTGTCTCATCTTCCATCGACAGTGTATGGTCAGTGGCTAGGGGGCACAGACAGAGCAGGAACTTGAAACAAATTTCTGATATGGTAGGGATTTGAACCCCCAACATCTCGGTTGACAGTCTAGCAAGTAACCACTTCGGCTGACAGTCCAGCAGCTAACCACTAACCATCCATTTAATTTAATCTAATTTTACGCTGGAAACTTCTGTAGCACAGGCATCTTAAGATGTAAACAAATGTAAAATTGTAACAAAGCTTCTCAGTGTATGTAGGTGCATGAGTATAGCTGTTGAAAAGCTATTAACAAAACAAAAACCAAAGGTGGCATCATACTAGGACTGCAGTTGTCTGGATTGAGTTGGCAGTGGGAGCCAGTGAAGCCATGCTGACAGTGACAGACGAATGAGCCCCACGTGTTCTCGCACTGTCCACCGTTACGACAAACGCGCCAAACACCGGAGCACTCGTCAATATCCAGTTCACACTGTCGACCTGACAAATACGACAAAACATCTTCAAGATTCATCTTACCGTGGGATACGTAACACAGCCTGTAAATGTAAATAAGTAAAAAATAAATGTAAAAAATTAAAAAAGTAATTAAAAAGAAATAAAAAAGAAAAATAAGTATTTAAATAAATAATTTATTTTAAATTTTTATTTATTAAACGATCGTGTATTAGTTAATGCACAGCGTTTAGAGCCTATCACAGAGTTCCAATTGTTAACTCGTTCATTCATTCACAGATCAAGATGATGGATATTCCAAGTAGATTACCGGTACTCAACCGTTAACACATGCTTTCATTCATTCATTTTGATAATTTATATAGCATCTCTTCAAGAAACCTACTCAGAGGTGCTCCCAGTCCAACCATGGTTAAAAAGAGACTTAATCAGGTGAACTGCCTCATGGAAATAAGCGCAAAGAAGGTGGAAGCCCATTCCACGTAGAGGGGCCAGCCACTGAGAAGGCGCAACGCTGTTTAACTGAGGAGCAGGACCGAGGGACCAACAGCTCAGCCCCAGTTGCAGAGCTCTGAACTCAACGGGACATTAGGCCAGAGAGCGGACAGCAGAGATCAGATAGTTAAGACGGAGCTTCACCAGAGAGAGACCGCCAAACAAGAGAAGCAATCCTGTGGGAGATGCGCTGCAAGGCAGGAAGCCAACACAGGACATCGTGCATATAAGCTGAAACTGATGCATATTTTGGGATATGCTTGTTTAGATCCTTTGGCTAAACATGTGTGCAGTGCTTTCTGAGGTAGTAGTAGTTTCAGTTTAACGACACTGTGTGATAACAAAGATCATTAGCATCGCCCTCCTCTTTTATCCAGGCTTGGGACTGGCACTGTCAGAGGTACTAAACAAGGCAAAACATGAAGTGCCTGGAACACACATGCACACTGCAAATGAAGAATCCTACCAGTGAACCCAACTGGACAGTAACAGGTGAAGTCCATGTATAGTGCATCGGGAACACAGGACGCTCGGTTCTTGCATGGATTGTTGGCGCATGGGTTGAGTTCAACGGAACAGTTTTTCCCTGTGTAGGGAACGCTGCAGATACATCTGTAATCCCCAACGAGATCAATGCATTGGCCGTTGATACATGGATTCGGAAAGCAATCGTCAATGTTTGTCTCACAGTTGGCACCTGGAAAAGACCAACCATATCCAGTTTCACATAAAGTGCTACTCGTTTAATAAATAAAAATTTAAAAAAAATTCTAATAAATTATTTATTTTACTTATTTTTATATTTTTATTTATTTCTCATTTATTTTTAAATTTAGTTTTTAGTCATTTACATTTATTTCTATCTATTTGTAACACTTATCACACGCATAAGGTCCATCAAGCCTTCATAATACAATGACTAATTACCTCATCTAAATTAATGACATATCTATAGCACCATTGTCATATACATTAGGGTGGTAGTGAAAAAAGTTTTTTTTAAATAATGCCTGGGACACCCCCTAGTTCTGTTCGTATTGGTAGTAGAAACTCATGTGGAAAATCTTTTTAAAATATTCCATTATTTGGGCGTGCCACGTGACAACTTAAGTTTTGCATATGACACTATGCATCATTGAAGCCGTAAAAATCAACTTTCTTATTTTTTCAAGAGCTGGACGAAAGTTCATCACTTCTAGAACATATTATTTGATTTCTGTAATTATGTGATGAGTGTGATGCACCATAGATAGTTGGATACCTTATTCTCTGATGATTTGTGTATAAAAAAAAGATTAAATAATAAATATATAAATTAGAACCAACTGGAGCTGAGGAGTAAATAAATATTTGCAATTTTTTAAACAATTTTCTGAACTTTTGTAGTCTGTACATTAAAGGCTTTTCTAACGTTTAATTATTTATTTACTTACTTACTCACACTATCCCACATTATTCATAATCAATTTCAAATTAATCACATTTTAAAAGTTTTCTTGGAGATGTTTTCAACGCTCTGGCTGGACCATTTCCTGAACCTGAAATACCTATGCTTAACGATGTCAGAATGCATTGCCTTTGATCGTCCATGACATGATTGCTGATAGTTTGTCAGATGATGAAATTGCAGTTTATCAATAACAAAGAAATGATGCAAGACGCTGTTGAATTTGAAGTGGAATGTTTGCAGAAAGACAATCAGCCTCGTGATGATTATCTAGAGCTCTTGGAACTTTCTCTGATCTACATGGGTTATGTCCCACCTCGAGGGTTGCATTTTAGAGCCCCTGGTGTCATGCATAGGACCAGGTGGATGGCCAAGGTCATCTATTCTCACAAAGTATTCCTTTTACGATCTCAATTGCGAATTACCTTGTGGAAAATAAATTTACTACGTTCCCTGAACCTGTTCATCTGCCTTGCTTACCTCAGATCCTGGTTCACAGCTTCACTCTCTACTCTAAAGGCACTTTCCGTCATGCTTGGTACCTCAGTGAGGATTTGCTCGATTTCTGCTTTTTCGATGATTGCATTGTAGCTGCTACCAAGGCCTTGTTGGTGCAGACTATGAGAACCAAAGTTGGTGTTGGCATTCCATCCAAATGTCCACAAATTACTATACACACAGCTTCATGTAGTCTGGAGCACCTCTGAGTAGTACTCCTGGAAGAGGCGCTATATAAATGCCCTTTATGAATGAATGAATGAATGAACGTACTCTTGATGATTTTGTGACTTCAAACATGATGAATACTGTGCATCCCCATTGATTGGCTGGAGAAAGATCCAACTTCGTGGAAACAGGACAGCATCTTGTAGCGGCATGGTCACGTTACGGCGCTATAGAAATTGTCCGTGTTATGATTATTGTAATTATTTATTTGGAGCGTCATCAGAAAGGTTGAGTGTGGTGAATGATAGAGCAGAAAGGGGATTGGCACTGATCCAAGAATACAATCAAATACTGACCAAGGATGAACGTCAAAAGCAGGCCTTGCTCCATGTGGTGTCCGAACATTGGAAAACGTATCCGGACCCCAAAAGTTAACGGTCACAAAAATAGACTAATAAATATTTTATTCATCAATCAAACTGACAGAGTTCAATCATGCTCACAAGTACTCTTTAAGTATTGTACTTTAAACCTAGCAATTTAAAATTTACTTTCGGTTTTGCAAAATACAAAAGAATATTGATAATATTATCACCATTGTGCTTACATTCCTTGTCTAAAATTTGGAAAACTTGTCATCTCATGTGGCACCCCTAAATGATGGAATATTTTTATAATATTTTGCACACTAGCTTAGCATATCAAAAGGAACATAACTAGGGGCTGTCCCATCTATTTCCAAAAAATAACGTTTTTGAGCACCACTCTAATATACATACCTACATGCATACACACACTTAGAATGAAATCACTATGTTGGGCTAATTACTTTACAATACTGGAACTGCACTGACCAGACGAGAACTGACTATTCCTTAAACTGACCACAGAACACTGACCGGTGAAACCTGAACTGCAGATGCAGACATAGCGCCCCAGTTGGTCAAGACAGACGCCACTGTGTTGACATGGGTTTGACTTGCATTCATTTGTCTCCAACTCACAACGGAATCCTTCGTAACCAGCCAAACAGTGGCAATCAAACCTGGCAAAGTAAATCAATCGAAATGTAAATCAATCAAAATCATCAAAATGTAATCATAATCAATCAAAATGTAATTGAAATCAATCAAAATGTAATCCAAATCAATCAAAGTGTAATCAAAATCAATCAAAATGTAATCCAAATCAATCAAATGTAATCAAAATCAATCAAAATGTAATTCAAATCAATCAAAATGTAATCAAAATGGTATTGGCAGAGTAAAGTAAAGCCCCAAAGTCCCATAGTAAGGAAGGCTCTTGTCAGAGGACATGTACTCTCTGAACAAGAGGATGCCCATACATACATACATACATATGTACATGCACACACATGAACATACAGACATACATATACAAACATACATACAAACATACATCACTGCACATCAACCTAAAACAGAGCTGGCCAACTGAATACAACATGTTACACATACTTACTCTTACTCTATGAAGTCTGCTCAGTTAGCCACATAATGCAAAAGGTTTCACATCAAAGACTGACACTAAGAAAAATACTTTGAACTTTACGGTGGCCGCCGATGTCCTGCTCACCTGTTGATGCCATCCTCACAGAGGCCGCCGTTCAAGCAGGGACTGCTGTCGCACTCGTTACGATCGGAGGAGCACAGGTGTCCATAGTACCCGCGGGGACAGATGCACTGGAAGGCATTCACCCGGTCAATGCACCGGCCGCCGTTCTGACACGGCTGTGATTGACACTCGTCAACGTCAATCTCGCACATCCGACCTAAAACAGATACATACACACACACACATGAATACATGCATTTAACACCTGTATTTTAAACCGCAAGACAAGAAATGCCACCTGCAATCAACTACATATCTGTTTCCTTCTTTCGCATTCTATGCTTCTGCTCCTTGTTTCTGATTTTCATATAAGGAGCCTGATGTACATATCTACATACCATACCCCTTTATATAGTTCAGAAAGGGCACACTAAAGCCATAATGTCTCGGACTTAATGAAACATTAACCACGCTTATGCAATAGATTACAATTTTCAGTGTTGACTGTGATTTCACCTAAATATTCTGCTCAGGCAGAGAATTTCGTTTGCAGATTTTGGTTCTAGTTGTTCTGTAAGGATGGCATCAACAGGTCAGCAGGCACCGATATCAGCCACTCCCCCTTGGCCAACCTAGCTACAACAAGTCAGTGGGGAGATCAGATAGCGAGTGGGTGAGCGAGAGGACTGGCCAGCCATCCTGGTATGCAGAGGCTAAGAAAATTGAAGCTGCTAACACTGCATACTCATCGCTGCATCTCAAGGCTAGCTTAAGGGACTGCTCTTTTCTCTTGTGCCGAGAAGTTTGGTGTTTAGTTGAACTGCTGCAGTAATCATAATCATAATCGTAAACTCCAAAATTCTAAAGTTCCACTCAAAAGCTAAACACAGGGCACCTGCTTATTCACGAGCGCTGCATAGAGTCAGAGGGGTCGTCCAAAGGGTAGTCAAAAGGAGGTCAGAGTCTGGTTGCCAGAGGATCAGAAGAGGCAGACTACCTGTCATGTCATATATACCTGTAATTGTACAATGTCCATCTGCCCATAGGTAACTTAACTACCCAACACACTTCTCTGCACAAATCACATGGTAAACTTTCAGTTTCCACAAAGCATCGAGAACAGCAGTGCTCACTGCTCACCTGGGGAATGAGCATATGATGAGCATGACGCCCGACAGATCCAATTGTAGACCACAACGTGCTTCAACTTCTACACGACATGCTTCATCACCCTTCACCCCCCCCCCACTTGTACAAAACACCACTATGTCTTTCTCAATGCAAAAAAAAACAAATCGCTTCACACCTGACTACTACTCTCTTCTATATCACCGTGCCCTCCCCTGCACTCCCACTTCAGCCCTACCCCTCTATCGGCCACACGGGCTCCATTCAGGATCATGTTACAAACACCCCCTAACAATATGGGGCAATGACTTAGCTGGTAAGGTTAGACAGTTCAAGTATTCATCGAGGTTAACTCACAAGGTTAAATGACGCATTATAAGGTAATGGACTGTAGGTATGCTGTCTCTCAAACACCTAACGTAATTGCTATATATATCATCATCACAAAAAAACAACTTTCTGCCCTAGTTGGGATTTGAACCCCTGACGTCTCGGTTGACAGTCTAGCACTTTAAACACTAGGTGTTCGCGTTGTCTAAAATTAAAAATTCTACGAAGAAGATGAAGCACTGACCAGTATAACCGGGTTTACAGACGCAGGTGTAGTCGTTAACTCCGTCGATACACCTGACGGCACCAAATCTGCACGGATTGCTCGCACAGTCGTTATGGTTCACTTGGCAGCTCATACCTGTACATTAATTAATTCAAAGACAAAATATAGAACACGTTGATTGATTAGTTTCTGTTTAACGACACCATGTCATAACAAAGATGATTAACGACCTCCTACATATAGGCTTCGGAATGGCATTACATGGCAGAGTTATAGAACATGTAAATATAAAAAACCAGCAAGCTTTAAATATATGTGGGACATTGTGGGTATTGGACACCACATAAGGCAGACCCATAGTCTAGCCATTGCTCCACATCCAAGTAATAGTTGGCCTTCACTCCTTCAGCTGAGAGTTGCCTCTTCACCAATAGTAACCATGGGTCATAAAAACTGAGAAACTAGCGGCAGTCCTGAAAAAAATTGAACAGAGCTTTATTAAAAAATTTGTGCCAAAACTGTGCAAAAATGAAAAAGGTAAAAAAAATGAAAATCCGAGATTGTAGAAAATCTCAGGAAAACGTGGGAATCTAAATAAACAGCAAAAAATGGCTGTGTGAAGGACAAATCCTCTGCCCCCTGACCTTTCGTAAGCTCCTGAATCGACGGGTGACAAAGAGAGCAACATAAAAAAATGATGTAAGGACGCTAGCGATGAACTTGCTAACAGTTCTTCCTATCCTTGCTACTCGTCTTAAAGAGACCAATTTTCTCATCTTTTCATTGAAACTCAAAAGAGATATTTGCCTGAGCTTTACCTTCACCATAGACGAAGTCTCTCTCCCCCTCTCCCTCTCTCTATCTGTATCTCTCTGTCTGTCCCTCTCTCTCTCTGTGTGTTTGTATCTCTCTTTCAGTTTCTCTCTCTTTGTGTCTCTCTGTGTCTCTCTCCGGTTTCTTTGTTTGACTCTCTCTCTGTCTATGTCTGTCTCTGTCTAGCTGTCTCTTGCATTGATAGTATCTGACAGTAGTATCTGTCTCTCTTATCTCTGTCTGTCTGTCTGTGTCTCTCTCCCTTTCTGTCTCTCTCTCTCTCTCTCTGCCTCTCACACCGTCTCTGGTCTCTCTGTCTGTCTGTCTCTGTGTCTCCATATGCCTGTGTCTGTCTCCCTCCTTCCCTCCTCAGAGTTCCGTTGGCCTACTGAACTGAAACCAAATGGGCCACTTTCACTGTCAGTTGCACAGACTAGGAAAGTCTCATCTCATCAATCGTCTCCTTATAGATTCTTCCTCTTCCCCCAACCATCCTCCCCCAACCCTCCTCCCCCATCCTCATCCAACTTTTTACCCTAGCACTGGTGAACCCACTGACGCAACTTCTGAGTCAGGCCATCAGTCACACCTTATCTGTCTGTCTGTCTGTCTGTCTGTCTGCCACTCTGTCGATCTATCTGACTGTCAGGATATGCTTTGCAGATACAGTTTGTTTCTTTTAGACACTACTGTTTCTGCCCATCCAAAGAGCCTTGCCTTAGTTCATACTTTTAGTCTGCTAGTGAGCTAGTCTCTGTCCCTGCCTGTGTCCTTCTTTGTCGCTGTCTGTGTCCTTTCTTGTCCCTGCCTCTACCCTTCTCTGTTGCTATTCTTTGCCCTCTCCTGCCCTACCTTTGTACTTCTCTGCCCCTGCCTCTGTCCCTGTCTCTGGTCCTGTCCTTATATGTGTCCTCCTCTGTCCCTGCCCCTGTCAGTTTCTGTCCCTGCCCTTCTCTGTCTCTGTTCTGTCTCTGTCCCTTTCTATCCCTGCCTCTGTCCCTTTCTCAGACAATGCGCAGTGCCTGATGACTATGCACCTGTCCATATTACAATCCATTCACAAACCACAAAAATCCGTTTCAGGCATTGGCCGCAGAGACCCGTCAGCGTGAAAGGGGCGCGTCATGCCCTGCTGAACAACCTCTGAAGAGATAACGGGTCTGAACTCGTGGCAAGCGCCCTGCTAGCGATTAAAATCCAACGAAACTGGTCGAAACAGTTTTGTGCAATGTGCTCAAGCGATTCTCAACCCACCTGACGATTGCCTGATAGACTCGCAGTCCGATTTAAAGCCATTTCACTAAATAACGTCTGCACCTCACAGATCCATAGACGTAAAAAAACGACATTTAAAAAACTTAATTCTAACTTTATCATAAAAATCGAGTTCTTCTGATGCTTGGGTTTTGGGTTTTTTGTGTTAATTTTTTCTTTTGGGTTGGCTTTTTTTCACAAAGGCTTCATAGCAATGGAAACGATTTGTGAATTATATTATATGCTGTTTTTCTTCCTTTGTGTAGATACTATCAATGCAAACTTCATTGTCCAACTCAATTGGCTACCAACGTACCATACCTTGTCATGTTTTCTAACATGTTTTCACAAATACCAATGCCAATACAACTGTATTTGATACAATACAATACAACTGTATTTGATACAATACAATACAACTCTATTTGATACAATACAATACAACTGTATTTGATACAATACAATACAACTGTATTTGATATTGCCCTCCTTCAGAACTGCACACACAACCATATGACAGAACATCGATGGCGCAGAGCAATTGTGAGTGAAGGACTTGCCTTCTACTCTCCGTGATACAGGCCGAGTGCTCTAACAAATCAGCGACCGTGCCTATGTTTCCGGAGATGCCGGAATCGCCTTTCTCGAGAGCTGCGGCTCGAGCTACTCAGTTTGTCCCTTAAACATGTTTTGCAAGCGCCTCAAGTCTGTATTATTCGACAGTAATTTCACTGTTTAGGGTTGCAAGCACCACTGATGAGTTTTTTTCTTGAAGTGGCGCTTTATAAACATCAGATTACAATTACACTACTGCCTCTGAGGGCTAGCTTACAGGACTACTCATCTTCATACCTATCATAAGAGAATTCTATGACTAACCGGATGTACCAACGGGACAGAGACAACGGTAGCCGTTCAACAGATCCAGGCATGTTCCTCCGTTCTGACAAGGACTGCTCAGGCATTCGTTCAATTCATTCTCACAGAACTTTCCGGTAAATCCATCATAACAGTTGCAATGAAACTGGTCCACTCCATCCGCACAGATTCCGGAATGACAGTCGATGCCGTTACAGTCGTCGATATCGATCGCACAGTTTGTGCCATTGAAACCTAGTCCAAGCCAATAAGAACAGCTACAAATTCTTTACTAAGCGTTACAATACATACAAAATTACACAATAAGGAATAACAATAATAAGAAAATATTCTGAAAATAGTTATGCTGAGTTCAGTCTAGTTCCTCAAATTTTAAGATGATTCACTGACTGGCTTTTTTGGCAAAACTACCATAATTTAATTTAACTAGAGATTCAATTTCTGAAAGATACATGATACACACAGGCTGGCGATACATGATACACACGGGCTGGAGATGAGCCCAGAAAAGAAATGGCTGGCTCCTTTTGTGGATGTGGCAAAGCTCCAGAGAAGAGCTAGCCATAGATGACATATCCACGGAAAGACTTATTCATGGTATCATGGATACAATGGGAACACTTATTCACGGCATCATGGATACAAAGGGAACACTTATTCATGGTATCATTGATACAATGATGAAGTATTTGGCAATACCTTTGGCACAGATGCACTGGTAGCCAGTGCCATGGACAATGCAGACTCCTCCGTTGAGACAGGGTCGTGATACGCAGCTGTTGACATCGATTGCACAAGTTGTTCCCGTAAAACCTGAACAAAATGAAAAGGACGGATAACTGGAAAATCTTCTCAGACAAATGAAATGGATTTGTATCATTATTATTATAATTATTATAATAATTATTAATTATAATCACCTGGAGACTGACTAACCTCGCATCACAATTGCATTTATGTATGACTTTGCACACTTTAAAACTGTTTGTAATAATAATAATAATAATAATAATAATAATAACAATAATAATACCGCCTGGCCCAAATATCAGGAGACAACACACAGACTACCTCTCTTTTTCAGCGTTTATCTATGGCAATCCAAAGCTTTGACGCAGTCGCTTTTGGTAGCACCTTTTGCACTGATAAAACCATCAGTGAAGACTAGCCATTCCGGAACAATGCCCCCCAATTTTTGAACTCCCAAGGGATCATATGTACCTCTGTGAAAAAGAATAATATTAAAATTTGAAAATGTGAACAAGGTCACAGAGTAATGAGACTTCAGGTGTTTCAAACATTCGGTGGTGACTTTATATACTAATGAAGAATTTAGTAGATTAAAACTTCATAAAATATTCAGAACAAAGCAATGGATAAACTATTTAGCAGTGAAAAAATTTCCACAGTCATTAATGAAAACAGACTGAATTTCAATCAAGCTGTCAGATATTGATTAAAAAAACACAAACATCCTATTGTATAAACGATGCTGTTATTTTTCTAGCTCAAACCTGTCAGCTTGTTTGAAATTAAAGTCTGTTTTCACTACGGATGAATAAAAAAATAGTTTACATTAAACAACTAGCAGGACACTGTCACCAAACAAATTACAAGCAGTAAATCATGGTTAAATTAAGTAGTCAACAGAATCCGACAGAGCAATTCTATGCCTTCACGGACCTCCTCTCACATCCGCAGCAACCCCTGTGAGCTGAAAGGAAACAGCTGGGAACTGTCATAGCAGTCTCACCCAAAGAGGCACAGTCATGCTTTCTACTGCTTGCACCCCACGGTTACATGTATTTCTATACAACACATGAATATAACTATGAATGACGACGACCGGTGAATGCAGGTCTTAAAGTTATACAACCCTCAGGAAATAGATGGTATGTACTTAAGCACGTTATTCGAGCAGCTAGTCTATAAGGTCTGGTGTACTGTGCAGTGTGTACCGTGTCAAAGACCTTTTAAAGGCGTACCCTATTTCAGCCCAACCAACACAAGAAATGATTTATTTAAAATGACTGAAGGCAGGAGTAACAGCAGCGTTTAGACTATACAATATACATGAAGCCCAAGAGCCATGTTTAAAAAAAACACTCTTTCGCATAACCCCATGCTACTCCCTTGCCTCCAGTAGGCAAGGGGATCAGTTGCCTGGATGTTTCCCATCTGGGCAGCTATGCCTCCACATCTCAACACTACAGATTACTCAATTCCGCTTTTCCCAGACACATTCCCCTTCGCAGTTTCACACGAATCCACTCTTCTGGTTAAATTGGAACGCAATTAACAAGTAAAACTTTCACAATCATAATCAAAGTCTCTACTGATCCCCTGTGTTTAGCTCAATGTCACCAAACACTGTGCACCATTTACAATGTTTCTTATTATCAAATTAATTCATTATCTTAATTTAATTCATTGCCTTGGTACACTCGTGATTGCTCCAACTGTCCAACATTAATGCTATTATTTTTTCTTTCCAACTCTAGACATAAGAAAAGTTTCAGGTTGTTATTATTATTATTATTATTATTATTATTATTATTATTATTATTATTATTATTATTATTGTTGTTTTGTTTTTTACACCCGAGGTAGTTCTGTTCCCTCAGGCTATGAAACAATGTCCGAAGACTGTGTGGTGGGTGTTTGGACTGTCAATCATTTGACAAGATCTGGCTGCTCGAAGGATCTAAAGGCAACGGCATAAAAGCACTGGATGCAGACTGACAGATGTGGAAGAGGTAACAAGTTTGTTCTTATTATAATTATTATTATTACTATTATTATTATGCAATTGATGATGTTCAGCAATTGTAAGTGAAGGAGTTGCTCAGTGTTCCTACGCATGAAGTAACCATCTCAGGGAAGAAGGCTCGAACCCATGCTGTCCGTGTTACAAGGCAAACGCTCTAACCAATCTGCCTTTTCCAATGTTTGTATGCTTATAAACAATGCATGCAACCAGCAGAGGCAGATCTTTTATAAGCTTGGCCACTTGCACAGAAGCAATTCATGATTAAAGTGACGGCATTTGTCTTATGCTTGGAATAAAGACCACTTACTTATTTACTGACTGATTTAAACTACCTGGGTTTAGTAGACACTGCAGATGCTTACCTGGAGAACAGGTACAGTGGTACTTGGCAACAGCATCAGTGCATGTGCCACCGTTCAAGCAAGGGTTCGACACACATTCGTTAATATTCGTCTCACACTGCAATCCTTCGAACCCTAAACACATTCAACAAGAAAGAAAACGTAATCTCATTGAAGGAGGAGGACGACGAGGAGGAGGACGAGGAGGCGGAAGTGGAGCCAAAATCTCAGAACAAATTTCTGCCCTGGTGGGGGATTTAAACCCCGACCTCTCGGTTGACAGCTCAGCAAGTTAATCAGTAGACCACTGCACACTAACGATAGAGTAGTGGTTAGTGTGCTGGACTGTCAATCGAGAGCTTGGGGTTTCAAATCCCCACTGGGGCAGAAATTTGTTCCGAGATTTCTGCTCCACCTGCCCCCCCCAGGCAACTCAGCTGTAATGAGTAAAATGATCGAGCACTGTCGGTGGGAAGATGAGACGGCAAGGGAGAGGACTGGCCACCTGCCCTCACATGCCGAGGCTAAGAAAATGAAGTCACTAATACTTCATACCCATGGCTGCCTCAGGGCAGGCTTTTTGGACTCTCCGCCTCTCTCCCTCTCTCCCTCTGTATCTGTCCCTCTGTCAGACAGACAGACAGACAGACAGACAGACAGAGAGAGAGACAGACAGACAGACAGACAGACAGACAGACTGTCTGTCAGTCTGTCTGTCTGTCTGGCTCTCTCCAGTGGATGCACTCAACGTCACTTTACCTGTCGGAATGACATTAAAGCGGCCACCCACGTGCATTAGATTCAAGCATTGTATTGAGGTTCATATTTATGAGGACATTCATAATTAAAGTCCTTTCGCACTCGTTCAGTTGTACTGAAGAAAGTCTAACTGTTGCAAAAACTGAACCTAAGTTACAATGAAACGCAGTGAAGCTCCGAAAAATTTTCATAATTAAAAGCATGAAAAAATATTCAGACGTATCATCCACACAGCAGGCCGTGTAAAAAATTCCAAAGGTTTGGTATGAATGACTCACTGTCAAGCATCCCTACCACGTCAATGGAGGTCGCTTTTAACGAAAAAAATTCCGAATAAACATCGTCAAACACGCCAACTGAAAATATCAGTTTAGTACTTACACACCTTGACTTTTTACGGTAACTCCGTAATCATTACATTAATTTACGTATACAGACCAAAGCCGTTTAACCTAGCGCCTCTGTGGTATATCTATCTGAAGAATAGGATAGTTGCGTGCGACCCATTTTGTCTGTCATTCTATATACAATGCATTGATCTGATAAGGGGAGATATTGCGTGCTCTACCAACATTCCTCACGACATCCATTCACGCCAGGTAACAGATTCAACACAGCGACGTTTAACGTTTCGTCCCCCGTTTAAAGTTTCGTCCCCATAAGTATTATACTGTGTACACGAAGCATATGAACATAGCATTTGAATACATAGGTCCAGACGTGAGACACATCTGATAGCCAGAGGTTAATAAAAGATTCGCATGAGACAAGCCACAGACGGGTAGTTACACGAAGGGAAATAACCATAGATCACAGCTGGATACAGACTCTTCCGCAAGGCTACGACCTGTTTAGTACCACCAGACAATTGTGTAGACATAATACAAAAACGTTTTTCATTGCAGTACATAAATAACACTGTCAAACCCCCTGTGCTTACACAACAGAAGATCTACATTATATTCAATTCAATTTTATTTTATTTCGTAACCACATTTAAAAAATTGACAAGAAATGCAGGCATGTAAGAAAGATTGTAAAAACTGTTAAAATGTCTGTTTAACTTTCACCTGGAAAACCCTATAGATACCCTGCAGAACAAAACTGCAAGTGCACCCAGCCACAGTTTCTTCCGAGATTTAAACAAGATAATCTCCTCTGTCCATTGCCACCAGTTAACAGATTCAACACAGCGACGTTTACTTTGTCTAAGTTGTGTAGGTGTCAGCTTAGAGTATTTGAATAAACGAATTTGATTGATTGATTGATTGGGTCCTTGTTAAGTGCAGAACGGAATTCAATTCACGGCAGCTGTGTATGTTTGGTGAAAAATCATCAGTGATCAAAGGGCACAAATCACAAGGGTGCCATCAAAAAATGGTCAATCAATGGTCGCCCTACAGGTCAGCAAAAAAATGCACAGAATGATAGGAGTGCAAAAAATAAAGGAAAAAACAAGGGTGCAGAATGAAAACTGAATGGTGAAAAGTTCTGACAAGGTACTGAAAGTGCTGAATGATTGTATTACGTAGACACAAGCTATGTATTATCACAGAACCTTATATGCCATATATAGTAATAGTAATTGTAATCATAAATTTATATAGTGCCTCTGCAAGACAGATTCATCAGAGGCACTCCCAACCTAATGACAGAACACCAGCATCGAAAAGAATGGTTTTCGATTGCTTACCGAAAACAGGTAAAGAAAGATCAAGGAGCCCATATCATTAAATGCCAGGCAACCTATTCCAGAAAGTGGGACCGACCACAAGGAAGCTTCTGTCCTGAACCGTGGAAGTTTTGGCTTAGGAAACAACCCAGTCACCACGCACAACATGTAACTATCCATAACAAATAGAGTTGTAATATTTTGCTGGTACATACCGTCCATACAGATGCACCTGAAGCGACCCACTTCGTCGAGACAGGTTCCGTCGTTGTGACAAGGATTCGAAGCGCATTCGTTGATGTTGAGCTCACATCGTGGTCCGGTGTATCCAAGGACACAGTCACAGCGAAATGATCCAGGAGTGTTAACGCACAATCCACCGTGTTCACATGGTGACAATTCACCTGGCAGACAATGAAGACGTTATTATTGTTAATTAGAAGCTTCTGTAGCACCAGTATCTACTGCACAAGGCATCAACCGATGGTACTCTGAAACCATGGAGCTGTAATTGCATACCTCTTTCTCCAGAAAACTGGTTCCTTATCTAACGATATCAGCTGTGTCAATTATAATTATAGTAATCACGGCACTTAATTGTATAATATATGTTGTCAACATGAATATTCATAACGCATATTAAAGTTGAAGCCACAAAATATTATTATCAATATAAATATTTTACATAATTTATTTATATGAATACTGATAATGTATGTTGAAGTTTGTAACATGCAATGTCCATATCAATACATATATAAATATCAATATGTATTTATAATAACTTAGCTATCCATGATCGAAACAATGTAATAGTTGCAAACCAGATACAAGGTTATTACAATGACTTCGACAGAAAATAGAGACTCAATGGAACTGAAAAACCACACACGTAGGCCCCTCTGCCGACTGCAGACCAAAGGTGGTGCCAATTATAGCCTCATCTCAGAACATCTGGGCCAACCTATCTGCCCCACCTTTCCTCCACCCCAACCTACTAACCCTTCGCACAATAGGTCTACGTGACACTGAACGTTATACGCCGTGTCACATCGATAATCTTACATCTAGCAAGCTCTTGTGATCCTCCTCCGCTCCGATACCACAATCCACAGCAGTTTCACAGCTTACTATAACACCTCTAATATCTACACAGTCTTAGAAACAATCATCATCATCATCAATTCCTGACGACGGCATTTGGCGGCTATAGGTAAAAATAAATGAATAAAAAGTCCACTACTCCCCATAGTGTTAATCGAAGTGATGTTATATCCTCATTTAGTCTTGGCCTGCCTTTGTTTCTCTTTCCTTCAAAGGTCACCAAATTGTTTAATAAACAAGGACGGATCAAGCAGGACCATTCCCACCATCTTTCCATTTGATTTGGGGACTGGTTTTGGCGAGGGTTATCTATTTAAAAACAGATCATCGAACACCCTGGCAAACTAACACGAGATAAATGGAAATCTGCTGAAAGTAAAAGAAAAGATAACTGTAATATTATTATTATTATTATGAACATTTTTAAAGCACACAAATTCACATAGAAATGCGAATCTGAGGTTTGGAAATAGGTAATTGTCAATTATAATTTATAAATTCTATTGTGCTGTGTCTAAAGCACAAGGCATCAACCTATGACGCACCAAAACTAACCCATAATCAGAGCAATATTCAGATGATCGGTCCATAAGACAGGCAGCTCTCCATACATAAATCTGCAGACTGTAATCTAATCACGAATTTATATAGCGACACTCCTCAGAGGCGCTCCTGATGTGAACCCAGAAAAGAGAAAGGCCAATACGATGTCTATATGATGTGTTATTTATTTTATTTTATTTTTTATTCCGGATATTTCTATAGCGCCTCTCGAAGTCAACTACTACTCAGAGGCGCTCCCGACTACAGCATTTGATACTGTGCCGGAATTTTCACGCCGAAGCGCCACGAGCAATTGCGAGTGAAGGACTTGCCCAAGGTCCGTACGCAGCGGCTAGAGTGGGATTCGAACCTGCAACCCTCCGGTCACAAGGCGCCAAACTTACCACTGAGCCACCACGCCCCACGTACCGTGTTAGGTACGCAATTACAATTATTACATTCATATATACGTTAAGACAGCTTACTCTGAAGGCATTCGTCTGGGTCGACGGTGCAGTCACTGCCCAGCCACCCAGGAGGACAGGAGCAGACGTAGTGACCATCGATAGGAGATGTCTCACAGAGGGCGCCAGAGTGACACGGATCGCTGGCACAAGCATCGTTCAGATGGCAACGCAAACCTACAATAATAATAATAATAATAATAATAATAATAATAATAATAATAAATAATTATAATCATAATAATTTAATAATACAATTTATATAGCGCCAAAGCTCGGTCAAGGCCGAAGAAAAGGCGAGTTACAGACAAAAAGTATTTCAAAAACACATTTTGTCTAGCAATTAAACATGCCAACTGTGGTCGAAAGGCCAAGTGTGGCCTCTTACCAGACGAAATGCATCTACCCCAGACAATAGAGGAATACAGATGTTTAGACAGGCATAACGCAGACAAATGCACACACACATACACACCGATTATGCACTGACCTTAGAATATAAGCAGACATACACAGTAAACACAAACACACCATGTCATACCTACAGACATACCTACAAACAGAGAGACAGACAAACATACAAACAGACATACAGACAGACATACATACCTAAAGACAGATAGACAGACAGACAGGCATACCTACAGACTGACATACCTACAGCTAGACAGACATAAAAGACATACCTACAGACACACAGACAGAGACACATACCAACACAGACAGACAGACATACCTATAGACAGACTGACAGAGAGACATAGTAATAAAAAGAGATGGCGACTAGGGACTTGAAGTCTCGAAACGTCGCTTCCCTAAATCTCCCTTGAAACGACAAACAGAAGAACCTCTTTGGATGCCACAGCCACCAACCACCATCATCACCCGAAATCCTTTCTCCTTCAGACCAACTATAAGAGAGAGAGAGCTACTACCATCGTCGACAACACCCAGCTATCGAAATTCGCCATTCGCCACCAGGCAACGGCAGGACGTCAAGTGGTAATATCGGATTCCCACGGCCGTCTCCCCTGCCCGTCGACGGGTCGGTCGGTCGCATACCCCTCTGCCGCCGATGGCGCGGGTTCTCGACTAGTAAAATATTTACCCTAGACATTCAACGAGGCCAGAAAAAGTCTGCGTCTGCGTTCGTTTTATCTGTCAAAATGGCGTCTCGTCATCCGAGAGACCCGTAATCTCGAGATACAATAAAATGAATGTGACACGATAAGATCATCGGCGGATTTGCCCCTCGTCCCTGCAGCCACTATTTGTTTATGTAATATCTTCGATTCTGCTAAACCCCTTCGTCCGGTCGTCCCCCGTTCAACGGCCGGGGTTCAACCGAACCCATCCACAGCAGGGAACCCTCGGATCAGCCCACATGGGGGGCACAGGCGTTTAACCCTTTACTTGTAAACGAAGGAAGTGTTTACTGATAATCATTACCAGCTATAAAGACAGTGTCCGTTAAGAGAACAAATAAGAAAGATAAGAAAAATAAATTAAGAACAGAGCAGCAGAAGAATCCCTGAGATCCAGCCATGGGTATCAACTGTTACTCTGTTACTGACTTCGATTTTCTTAGCCTCAGCAAATAAAGGCGGGTGTCCAGTCCTCTCCCTCACCCATTTATCTTCCCACTGACAGTGTACGGTCAGTGAACTCATATATCTGAGTTGGCTAGAGGCATTGTTTTAGTTGTCGGGGGTGGGGGTTGGGGGTTCAACCCCCTAGTTCTCTTTCTAACACCCTCAGCTAAGTAATTGAAAATATGTTGGGGGGGGGTTAATTCGTTTGTTTTGTCGCCCAGATAAATTAAATTTAGACCACTTTGGTAATCTACAAATTTCTGACCCCCACAGTTGTTTTTGGACAACTAAAACACTGGCTAGAGGGCACAAGTGGAGTCGAATTCTTGAAAATGTAAATCCTTGCCAAGGCAGGAATTTGTCTGTCTTGTCAAGGAGTGGCCGAGAGTGACAGACATACAGACATACAGACAGACTAGACAGACAGACAGACAGAAAGACTGACAGAGACGCAGAGGCAGTGACAGAAAGATAAAGACACACAGAGACAGAGACAGAGACAGACATATAGACAGACAGAGAGACAGACAGAGACACGGAGGAAGAGAAAGATACAGACAGAGACAGAGAGATAGACAGACACATACAGACACGGAGGCAGAGACAGAGAGATACAGAAAGACAGAGACAAAGAGACAGACAGACACGGAAGCTGAGACAGAAAGACAGACAGACAGACAGATAGACGGAGACAGATACAGACAAAGACACGGAGGCAGAGACAGAGAGAGACAGAGATCTGAGATGGGCCATAAATGTCGTTAAGGAATCTGTCCAGTCTCCCAATACCCTGTTCGGCTATAGAGAGGCGTCGTCCCATTATCACTTATTTATCTTCCCTCTTCATATTTATGGAACTCATAAACTATACGACCGGGGTTCAATGACGCCAATGAAAGACGTTGTCACAGAACTACTTCTGGTGCCAGACTGTCTGCGCATTCCTCTAAGTGATTCCAGACGTACCTCTTAATTGCCAATCAAGTCAATTTTCTGCCTAACGAAGACCGGTTGAATCGCCCCCGCTTGACCAGCCAACATACCTAAGGGCTAGAAGACTGTCAATACACAGTGGACATAATGAGGCCGCGATTCTTCCACTCAACCCGTCCATTGCAATTCGATATGTCTATATAGTACGTACCTGGAGGGAAGGGCATTAATAAATTTCAAACGGAGGAAGCCAATACCCTCTAGCTCATCAGCAACCAAGCCCTCCCCACCTCCAACCCCCACCTCGGTGCTTACCATAATGGCCTCGCCAAGCTCCGCAAACCCCGGATTTCATTTGCATGCGATTCTCCTAGGCTGGCCGAAGGCTACTACTCTGCTAGAAAAACAATCGCAGCGAACGTGGGAAAATGTTGCGGCTTATTAAATCAAGCGCCTAACACTACTATAGTTCTCTGGGAATTACTGATGAAATTTCTATTGTTAACGAAATTCAAAATCACAGACACGGTGTTCCATCAGCAAGGTGAGAGCACGGCCAAAGGTAAACCATCTTATGAGACGACGACGTAAGGTACCAATCGAGTTCAACCATCAGTCGGTTGAGGCAAAAACTCTACCACAGCAGTCCAACTAACTAGGGAACCTGCGTGTACACCTTCTACAAGCATCTGAACATTGTTGTTTAAAATTATCGCCCGAGTTGGGCTGGGAGTTCCTCTGAGTAGGGATGCTATATAAGTCAGCTGAATGAATGAATGAATGAATGAATGAATGAATGAATGAATGAATGAATGAACTACATGATAGTATATTTTTCTCGACTTTCCAAATCATACGTTTGTACTCATTTATCAACACTGAAAAAATTACGGGCTGAGTTGGCACAGTGGCACTAGGTGGAGTGGTACTCTACGAACTTCCGCTTTCTCAGATTCGACCTGGCATCCATCTCCAACGGATTAAGACTTTTAAAAATTGCAGCTTCAATCATGCCACGCTACCATTAGCTGAAGCTCAGCGTAGTCTGATAATACGGCGCAATAGAAGTCGTCTGTCTGGATCGGACTGGAGGGGAGGGGGTCACCTGTCTTTCCGGGAGGACATTCACAGACGTAGGTTCCGATGCGGTCGTGGCACGTTCCTCCGTTGTAGCACGGCCTCAGGGCGCAGTCGTCTATGTTGACGGAGCAGTCGGAGCCAGTCCAGCCGTTCATACAGATGCACAGGTAACCGCCCACCTGGTTGGCGCAGGTGCCTCCGTTATGGCACGGATTCTCCTCAACGCATTCATCCACGTCTTCAGTACACAACGCACCTAGCAGTACATACACAGTCAAAGCATTCAATTACAAATCGGCGCATTTTGGCGGTACGTGGGTAGTTTTAATAATGAGCTTGGATTACCCGAACAGAGCAAGATTTAGTATTTCGGGCATGTGCTGCCGAAGAGTGGAGGAGGTCTGGATAAGGGGTCGTCCATAAAGGACGTCCGCAAAATATGACCCACTTTGGAACCCTCCCTCCCCGCTTGTCCGCATTTGACCTTTCCCACCCTCCCCTTTGCGGACGTCCGCACGCCTAAGCCAATTTTTAAAGTCATCGTCATTATTTTTTACAATTATTCCACAGTTCCTGTGCACGTTTAAGTGACAGTTCAGGTTTCATATCGCAGGATGTGCAGTAATAAAAGCCTCTTTAAAGTCGCAGTAAAGGTATACCATGCATGACGTTTTAGGCAATCACTTCACCGACCTTTTCGTCTGTCGGGGAAGGCTGAAACAAGGTGGTGTTTAAAAAAAACTATCAAATTTAAAAGTTTAGATGCGGACGTCTGCACTGGTCATAACCCTCCCTCCCCCTTGTCCGCATTTGTCCGCATTTCGAAGACCCTCCCTCCCTCTCAATGCGGACGTCCTTTATGGATGACCCCTAAGGAGATTATCTAAAGCACAGTTCCTGGATCATCAAGAGCTCAAGGAAAACCTAACATGGAATGGACTGATAACATGAACTCATCGACTGGATAATCATTCCATAGGTTATTAAGGGAGACAAGAAGTGGATGGAACAAAATTGTCCATGGTTCGGCCAATCCTCGGATCGAGCACAGTTGAAGACAAGACAATACCAGACAATACAAGACAATACAAGACAAGGCAATACAAGACAATACAAGGTATCCGCAAAACAAGACCATACAATATAAGACAGGACAATATCTGTTTAATGACGCGGTGTCATAACGATGACACCTGACTCATTCATCCAGGCTACGGCCTGGCACCACGCGAGTATATAAGACAGTGGCAGAGTCTCTTGGCAAGACCTGTTCTTTAAAAGTCCTTACATAAATGACCAAGCACAAGTGATGCTGAAAGCATATCTGACTATGAAAGGATGGCAAAAGTAAATCGGTCATTAAGTATGGCATTGCTTACTTGGCAAACTCTTAAAAATCCAGTTTCTTTCAGTGCATATACTGTACGTCCATGAGTGTATGTACATGTATACATATATAATTTTAATTAGTAACCTCGATTGCACTGGTGTCCAATGCACAAGGCGTCAACCGATGGCATTCCAAAACCAAGAACACACGCACACACACACACATCATGTATCATACAGTTGTATAACATATCAAACACTGAAATTCTGCACATAAATTCTGAGACAAACCCCACATTCAGGCTGCCACTGACTGGTACCGTTATGCACATATGACAAACTACACATGGAATATTTCAAATACTTGCATTTAAAACTCCACTATATATTCATAAGCATTTGGTATTGATATACATATATATCACACACATTGGCGATATATACATATACACCAATATGTATTATATATACACACATATGGTATTTGCGTGATAGAGCACATGTCTACCCCTCAGGTCTCATGTAATTACAGATTAACAGGACAAATCGCAGGCGGCGGCAATTGTACAGCTGTCATCCGGGCTCCCGGCTCACTCCTAACTAGACGCAATTAACAGCGAAATTCAACTTCACGTCATCTCTTATTATAAAGCCCTCTGCGGTCAACCGCTTACAAAGGGCGGCTTCGCTCTTTGAACTTAATACTCCACACAAAGTGCCGTCCGATACAGTTCCGTTGAACGCTGCCACAAAGGAAATCATAAGCCCGGCTCGTTTTACGGCTAACAGCAACTGTAACTTGGCAGCTCCGGGTATCAGTTATGAACTCATAGCTGCATAGCAGCTCTCGATTGAAATGCAAGAGATCACAGGAATTGCTGTGGAAAGTGTTCTTCCAGCTGTGCGACCCGTCATCGCACTCGTCGTTTACTCTTAAGTTAATCACCCTATTGATTAATATCAGTGTCCAATGCTAACTGAGTTGCAAAATCAAGTACACTTTATTTGCGGTATTAATTTTCTATCGAATCTCAATTGATCCTAGATGGAAAAAATACTCTGTAAAGGAATTTCATCAGTCTAAGATGAACTACTTTATCAGAGAATTTTAATCAACCTAAGATGTAGCCTAATTAATTGTGACATAGACCCTCTATAAATCTATATCAAGTTTTAATTATCATTTACAGAATTCCTTCATTTGGAATTCCTTCATTTCATTACAGTCAAATTTCTTAACTCGTTTCATTAAAAGTTCCTTGGTCTTAAATAACAGTAATAATAGTAATAATAATAATAATAATAATAATAATAATAATAATAATAATAATAATAATAATAATGGAATATTTCAAATGCTTGCATTTAAAACCCCACTATATTCATAAGCATTGGTATTTACATATATACACATACATTGGTTATATATACATATACACCAATATGTATTATATATATCCCTATATATAGGCCTAAGATGTAGCCTAATTAATTGTGACATAGACCCTCTATAAGTCTATATCAAGTAAAAAAAAAAATAATAATAATAATAATAATAATAATAATAATAATAATAATAGTAAGTCCCTGCGGGATCATATGTACCTTGGGGCATAAAAAATAATATTTAATATTATTATAGTTATAATTGCCACCCATTGCCACCAGTGTCTGAGTTCTGCTTAGAGCGTGCTTCAGACAATAATAAAAATGATAGTGTTCATAATAATAGTTCTAATAATAATAATAATGATGATGATAATAATTATAATAATAATGAAGCCATCTGCAGACTAGCCATTCCAGTAAAATGCTCCCCAGATTACTGTAATCCTGAGGGGATGATCTGTACATCGGGGGAAAATAATAAGTACAATGCAATTTTTAAAAATAATTTTGTGGTTAAGCTAATGTTTGAAACTAAAATAAAAAGAACCTGGACGTTACTATAAATGATCAGAGGGTCCGTGGATTTTCAGGGTCATTTTCAAACAAAAGGGTTAGTCAGAAGGGGAGCATAACGTTCACAGGGGTGTTGTAGTGAGGGCTGGACCTAGTTAGCAATCAATGCGTGTGCCCCGGGTGTGGAGCAACAAGGTGTAAAGATCACACCCAATCCTCTTTCCTCTACACAAACAGGAATCACTTAGAGGCAGTCTGACAAAGGGGAAGCGTCACCACCCCAAGGCAAGACGAGAACACTATCCCCATTTAGGCAAACACGGAGTGACACCCAGGCCCACCCCAGACACCGTGGCTCCCGTCATCGGAATGATGTTTGTTATATAACCGTTCTGTATGTATACCGTCTCTTGTTTGACATGCACAGACAAGCTGGAATGAAGCTTGGCGAGCAGCTGACACTGCTTACTGTTTAGTTGTCCCTCAAAGAAATCGCTGTTACTCTGAGCAAACACTTCAATCGTTGGGACCGAGTAACGGAACTCCCTCCTGCCTTTGGAATTCTGTTCTGTCGACTGACATCAACAAATAGTGCAGTCAAAAACATCCTACCATCACATATGATGCCGGTCCTCTTGGCACAACCTTACCCCCCCCCACACACACACATAGCCACACACACACATGCATATGAACGTACATACAAAAGTGCATACACATATACATCATACTGAGGGTTTATAGGACCTCATATACAACTTCAGCTTAACTGGTCTCTATACCTCGATAGCCATGTACCCAACTCTCTACCATCAACTGATGCCTGGTGCTACAGAAGTTTACAGAGATTGGTTCAACGGATTCTCAGCCTCTCTTTGCCTCTTTTTCACAAACACTTGAAGACCATTCTTGGAGTGGCACTCTATAACTTTGCAATTACCATTACCATTACAAAATTTACCACAGAACAGTGTATATGGCCAGGGATCATTCTACAAAGCCATTTTAAATACTTGCAAATTAGTATAATTATTAATATGATGTCCTTATGAGGCGCCACTATCTAATGGTCAAGTATCAATCAATGAAAGTCACTGAGCCACTATGAGCAAAGGACTTGCTCAACTAAGGTTCCTACAGAGTAAAAGTCTCAGGACAGGCTTGAACTTTCTCTGGTGAATACAAGGAGAGCACTCTAAACAATCGCCTACCGTGCTCCACTGACCTGTTAAATGCCTTCAATCATAAGTCAGGCCATATGGGGAAATCAAACAAACTTTAAACCCATCAACACAATTAGAGAAACTCTGACTGCCCGGACGGACTTCTCTTATCACTAGCAAATGGCTTTTATGATTAAGAGACGTGAAAAGCGATCTATGCCATCTGTGAGAATAACACCTAAGCTACGAAACATTCAATTGGATCAGTCAAAGGTTCAGAACACCAATCACACTTAATTCGAGATAAAACTACGACTGGACAACAACAACTTGAGAAGAACATACGATAAAAGCAAGGTAACTTGTTAACATCACGCGCCTACAGAAACTCCTTAGAATCCACATCACTGCGGGGTTTTTTTATTCACAAACACAACCCAAGCAATTCAACCAACAGAAGAAGAAAAGCAGTCCCTTGAGCTACCCTGAGAGGCAGCCATGGTATGAAGTGAGCAATTGAGGCGGGTGCCAGTCCTCTCCCTGGGCGTCTCATCTTCCCACTGGCAGTCTACTCATTATAGCTGAGCTGGCTATGGAGCGCAGGAGGAGCAGAAATCTCAAACCAAATTTCTGTCCTGACGGGGATTTGAACCCCTGACCTCTCGACTAACAGACCAGCACGCTAACCACTACACTATCCCGCACCTCCACAGAACATCCTTTTAATCTCCCAACTAGTTTTGTTTGCTACTTGAACCACAAATTCCTCAGATTTACATGAATCCCAAATACAAATGAGACCCAAGCTTGGATAGGGGGGTGTCAACAGGGGAGTTCCCCCCTTCCTAATACTAATGCCTGGCATTATTTTTACTGATCATATCTCAACTGGTAGTGAAACCATATAGTTGCATTAGCTTTGTAAATCACCCTACCATAGGGGGAACTTGATTGGTGCCTTGGGATCCCCCTGCGTTTCATGATTTACCCGTTGAAACCAGGATGTAAAACCCTTCCTTCTCACGACACAATTTTTTTCATCTTCGTCAGATCCTGTGAACTTTCGGCTGAAATGCAGACTAAGGGTCAGTCCTCCGCTCATACCAAATTGGCTGCCTGTGGTGTAGAAAGCAACAGGAAGAGTTCATGTCGCAAGGGGAGACCCGGAACACATCAAAGATGACGACAAGGAACACCTGGAGATCAGGACCTGGTCTGTATGACCTATGCTAAAAGCATGGTAAGGGTAACATGCTTGTTTATATACCTCTACAGAATCTCTTTACAAGCCTTGTACCCCCTCCCTCCCCCGCGATCGTGGAACAGCAAGAACAACTAGAGATCAGAAGCTGGTCTACACAAAACTCAGTTATTACATGGCACACGGTGGAAGTTACTTGTAGGGCTCAAACCGGAATATATGCCAAAGAAAGGCATTCATTTTGATGATGATGACGATGACGATGACGATGACGATGATGATGATGATGATGATGATGATGATGATGATGATGATGACGACGTAAGAATAAACAAAATTTGCTTATCCTATTTGGGCGCAAATGACAGACTTTTCTCATAAACTATAACAGATCCATGACAAAACATAACAGCCATTTCTGCCCCTTCTCAAAAGCTGGAAAGCAGTAGCTTTGTAATCGTAATTGTAACTGTAAATTTATATAGCGCCACATAAAAACCATGATTCAAAAGAATGGATTTCAAGCGCTTGAAGAGCCAATGAAAGCAAAAGAATGCAGTGTCCTTAGATGGAGATACACTGACGGTGGTAGGTATCCTAAGCTGACGGCAAACGGTAAGGGTCCGTTGCGCGCTGACCCGGAGCTAAATAGAAATGTCCAGGAGGAACAGATGCTCACCTACATAACCTGGAACCTGTCGACACATCAAAGCGCTGGTCAGTACAATCAAGTCCGTGATTTCATCTACAGCTGTTACCCAGAGTCACATAACAATGATGGGTTCAAAGTCTCCCGGATGGGCCGGAGTACGGACGGCTACCGAGCTGACCCGACCGGCCGGCCGGAGGGCACTCACCAGAACTGCTGCGTTTAAACCCTACCGACATCTAGTGGTAACGCAAGCCGCTACACGAGAAGAGAGATCAAAGCGGAAATGAAAGGCCTGTTTAATGCAACGATGGAGGTGGCCGGGTAGTAGGTGTAATTACAGCAGCCTCTCCGAAAGGATAGATTGAATTAAACGCCATCAACGGGAACTTGATCTTAACAGTTTAACTGAACAGGAACCAAAGGCTGCTAAAAAACTAACCCTCGGAGATCTTGAGGATACTCCGCACAAAGAACGGAAATATGACCAACAGCTAATCAAATCTAATGATCTAAGTACACTGCCCCTTTCTTTGATAGGCACTATAAAAATGCTCTGCGCGAATGAATCTACCGGGACGCTATAGACTTCTCCGCCCTTCCGTCACTTCACCACTTAAATCTGCGAATCGCTCCATAGCCAGATCTGTTACGCCTCTCTTGAACAAACACCCATCAGTATTAGGACAATTATCTGATCCATCTTACCAATCTGCGATAAAGCAGACACCCGCCTCTTTGGGGCCGTCTGGACGGACCAGAGCCATGTCCCGCACCTTGCAACTACTACTTCCAACCACACCCAGCCTCTACTCCCTCCGCCACCGTTCCCATGGTCGCATAATCCTCCCAGACGACAGCCTGATGCGCAAATCGCAGAAACATTTACTGTTATGATGCCATATACTTTTAACTGTGTTTATTAGATGTCTGTACACCAAAGTGTGATTAGCAATTGGTTAATAAAGAATATAATTACTTACTTACTTACTCACCAAAACCTCACATCTCTCCACAGGCTTTAATCGAAGCTCAACACACTGCTCTTTAAGAAATCCCATCCTGATTACTCCTCTTCCCTTCACCTCTCTTGCCGCTTCAATTCTAGACATCATTGGTCCTTACACAGTGGCGCTTAATTATAATTATTATAATCATCACCGACATCAACATCTTCATTATCATCAGTGACCGTCATAATCTTTCTTAATTAAATGCTGACCGTAATTAGCCTTGGCCGATTAGCACCAAACAGCCCTCCAGCTTTTATTTAGAAGGCCAGACATGCTCACGCTCAACAATTGGAATTCTACTTATCATATAAATCATAGCACTAGCACGAACAGTTGACATTGTAATGCACCCTACATGTATATCTCGTTGCTGGCAATGTTATAAATTGTTGTAATTACAGTTACAATTCAGAACATACCTGTCCACTGATCCGGACACCTGCAGCTGTAACTTCCAATTCCATCGACACAGGTGCCATTGTTGGCACAGGTGTTTCTCAGACAATCATCCGTGTTCACTTCACAGCTACTTCCCACGAAGCCTACAACAGAAATAAGACAAAAGTGACAAATTTGCATAAGCAGCTCAGAACCATAAGGCTGAATAGATGACAGAGCAGTGGTTAGCGTGCTGGACTGTCAATCAAGAGGTCAGGGGTTCAAATCCCTGCTAGGGCAGAAATTTGGTTCAAGATTTCTGCTCCACTTGTGCCCCTAGCCAACTCAGCTATAATGAGTACACTGACTGTACACTGTCAGTGGGAAGATGAGACCGTGAGAGAACTGGTCACCCTCCCTTATATGCCGAGGCTAAGAAAATGAAGTTGCTAACGCTTCATACCCATGGCTGCATCAGGGCTAGCTTAAGGGGCTGCTCTTCTTCTCTTCTTAACTGCCCATCATGTAAAATTTACATAAATCAGAACCCAGAGGAATCATCTCTGATAGAATTCAAGCTGTCATAGTGTCCACATCATATCATACCATCATATCATCATCATATCATATCATCATCATATCATATCATCATCAAATCATACCATCATCATAATCATACCATCATGAAATCATACGACATATTAATTTGCTTTGTCGGGACTCTTATTATCAACTTCGTCAGTTAAGGGTAGTCTCCCGCACTCTGACGCAGGCAGCTGCTTCTACCCTTGTCCATGCGTTTGTGGTTTCCCGTCTGGACTACTGTAGCGCCCTTTACGCTGGCCTCCCAGCTGCCCGCCTTGGGTGTTTGGACCGGGTTTTGCGTGCAGCCGCACGTCTTATTGGTCACATCCCCAGATTTGGCCAGGTTTCTCTTTATATGCGGGATGTTCTGCACTGGCTCCCTTTCCCGCTGCGGATCGCCTATAGGGTCTCTGCACTGGTTAGGCGTTGTCTAGAGGGACTTGCTCCCCCATACCTGCGGGAGTTGTGTCGCTCTACCTCGGGGGTCTTGCGGAGATCTGCTCTTCGCTCGGCTGACCAAGCCGAGCTATTGGTCCCCCGCACGCGGACAGCCATTATGCAGCGACGTTCTTTTTCGGTCGCTGGACCTGCAACCTGGAATGGCCTTCCTGTTGCACTTCGCCTGGTCCCTATGACTCACTCTACCTTGTTTCTTGCAAACTTAAAAACTTCTCTCTTTAGCCGTGGTTGGACTAGGAGCGCTCCTGAGTAGATAACCTTGAAGGGGCGCTATATAAAAGCTCATTAATAATAATAATAATAATATCATCATTATCGTCTCAGTCATTGCTATCATTATCAAAATTACCGTCACCATCTACAGTAATAGCTCCTTTCATTCTCCTCCTCATCGGCCGATCTCACTGTCATTAACCAACTATTTATGATACATATACTCAGCTAAACGAGACGAAATCTTTCATCTAATCGTTCCCTGCCATTGATCCCTTCAAACCCTCAACTTCACCACCATAAACCGACATTTACATACCACTCGCTTAATTCCGATTCTATGAAAATCAGCGTCCCGGTCACAGCTGATTAGCCGTCATTAATTCATTGACCGTAGAACCGAGGCGCCCATAATCAACCGGCGATCCATAATCAACCGTATACCAGCAGAATACAAACTAATCCCTTACGAACTGTCCACCTATTCCTCCCTCCGTCCGTCCAGTCCTCCGTCAGTCCGTCAATCCACCACCCGCACAACTCGTGCGTTTGTACGGATGTCAGTCTGTATGAAATCAGGCGGGCCTTATTGGGTTTCAGGCGACAGGGCATGGAGACCTAATACGTACGAGACCAGGGCAGCATTGGCGTTTCCTGTGGAGCGCCCAGACGGTGGGACATCTTCCATCAACCACCAACCTCTTATCGCTGTGTCAGAAAGCCCTTTTTACCGTTTCAGAGATCCTTTTTAGGCGAAACATGTGGCTGTCGAGTGTCTATCGTCCCACGGGATGAACGATCTGGTATACTTAATCTCACAGCAGCAGAGATACAAGCGTTGTCTCTTCTGCTTCTCATGTTTCACCTGACCGACTTTCACAATGCTCACATAAAATCACATAAGGTCTCTGAAGGTCACATATACAGATATTTATATAGCGCCTCGTGAAAGTGCCCTGGATCAGCACTAACCGACTCCTACCCAGTAAATGATCAATTTGGGTTGACTGAACTTCACAGCGTCTCGTTGTACGGCAAACCTCCTCAATATAACTCAATCCAACTGCCTTCTTCATGATGGCTGTGCGCCTGTGAACGATAAGCTGCGCTTCTTTGGGAACTGTAGAAACCTCGAGATTACAATTACAATTACTTCTGTCCTCTGTGTTTACCTACCTAATAGCAGCTGGCATAGCTACCCACCCACATACATATAAATTATACACAAATGCAAAAGCATGTAATTTATGCAAGTATGAGGTATGTAACTACTTTTAATTATGTATGTATGTATGTATGTATGTATGTATGTATGTATGTATGTATGTATGTATGTATGTATGTATGTATGTATGTATGTGCGTATATGAATTGTATATATGTATGCGTGTAATGTATATATGTATGTATGTGTGTATGTGTATATATGTATGTATGTATAAATTATATGTTGTATTATATCCATAGATTACCAAACATACAAGCCAAGACACAGACATGATAGTTTAGTAAACAGATTGTAGGCTCTGGTGTGTTTGGCCTTGTAGGAAATTAACCTATCTTCTTCTTCTTTTTCTGCTGTATTGCTTCCCATGAGAACCGCTCAGCCTGGGTTGGTGAACTTCAACACCTCACGTCAACACGTCGCAGAACACGCTGAACATGCAGCCGACGAACAAGACCCGCGCCTGGCACGGATACCAACCTTCCCCCGAGATTATCAGTTCTGTCCGTCACTGCGCCCTCAGTATAGGTCCCTATACTCTCATCTCCTTACGGCCGTTACTAGTCAACCCCCTCCCCAATGAAGCACGAACGTCGCAGGTAACAACTAACTCCAGTGGAATTCTCCTTAGGACTTACGTAAAAGCTAAGCCAAATTTAGCAAAGCCATATGAAAGTCCTCATCTCTCTGGAGAATTAAAATCACAGCTCAAGTCCTATCTTTTTTAAAGCGTCATATGAAAGATAGGATTTGAGCTGTATGTATATCACGTGAAATGACTTATAATGTTATACAATTATCAGCAACACCATACTTTTACCAGCAACACCATGCTATACTTTTACCAGTAATGCCATACTTTTACCAGCAACACCATACTTTTACCAGCAACACATACTATACTTTTACCAGCAACACCATACTTTTACCAGCAACACATACTATACTTTCACCAGCAACACCATACTTTCACTAGCAACACCATGCTATACTTTTACCAGTAACAACATGCTATACTTTCACCAGAAACACCATACTTTTACCAGCAACACCATGCTATACTCTTACCAGCAACACCATGCTATACTCTTACCAGCAGCACCATACTTTTACCAGCAACACCATGCTATACTCTTACCAGCAACACCATGCTATACCATTACCAGCAGCACCATACTTTTACCAGCAACACCATGCTATACTCTTACCAGCAACACCATGCTATACCATTACCAGCAGCACCATACTTTTACCAGCAACACCATGCTATACCATTACCAGCAGCACCATACTTTTACCAGCAACACCATGCTATACCATTACCAGCAGCACCATACTTTTACCAGCAACACCATGCTATACCATTACCAGCAGCACCATACTTTGACCAGCAACACCATGCTATACCATTACCAGCAGCACCATACTTTTACCAGCAACACCATGCTATACCATTACCAGCAGCACCATACTTTTACCAGCAACACCATGCTATACTCTTACCAGCAGCACCATGCATACCCTAAAGGAAAAATCTTTTTAAAATGCTATATAGCAAAGCCTTGGAAGTAATACAACAGGTAACATTGCAATACATGGAATGAAAATAAAATTCAAGGAATACAGTGAAGGCACTTACCTGCAGGACACCTGCACTCGTAAGTCAGTGTCCCGGTAACCAGACATGACCCACCATTCAGACACGGATTAGGCACACATGGCTGATATTGAGATTCACAGTTCGTACCTGTATACTCTGGGCTACAAGCACACCTGAAATAAAAAATCTATCGCCATGTAATACCATGAATTAATGTGTTCTTAATGACTTTAACACCACATGGGCTAGCCACTGACAGCGACCTTGTTTGACAGGTGGGGGGGGGGACACGGGACACTTTTTAACTGATCTGGTCAAAAAAGAGGTGAAAAAAGTTTTTCGTGCTCATGCGCGAAAAAATTTGTTGACTTTTTTGTGTTTCTGTAAAATTTGGGGGAGGGGAACAACTGTATACTGTGTCCCCCACTCTTAAAGGTGGGGTCTTGTCCCCTCGACCCCCCCCCGGATCGCCGCCCATGGGGCTACCTTAGGCAACAAGGACAATGATAACGATGATAATAATAATAATGATAATAATAATAATTAATGCCATTGCCTTCCAATGGATTGGCCAAAATGCTTAAACATACAGACTAAGAAGAAAGCAGGAAAATAATATCAGTTCCTTATGCCAAAATCCCGGCAGCCATTGGTGTTAAGTGTTAGCCCCTAACCTCATTCCCCCACCTCCCATAACACAAACCGTCACTTGACGAAAGACAGCTCTTGGCCGTTTATGACAATCGAACACGATATTCCGACTGTTAAGTTACAACCATTACATTTCATTCCAAGACAATTAATTTATGTCTGGCTGGAATTTATCGAAAGGTGTAGTCTGCATTTCCTCACTACGATTCCCACAAGTCTCGGCCGCGGGTAACCGATATCCGTCGGGTCAAGAAACGCCGATAAAGACCTGAGAAGTCCTGCTTCTAAGTAGTTCCCATAGGTGCGAACAACACCCAATACCTTGTCTCAGACGCTGTTTTCTTTCGCCACATGTGCCAGGCTCCGTTTATTTCTTTGAAGCTGCCATAGACATTTCTGAGAGGCTCTTGAAGGGTACAATACCAAATGCCGCAATAACATACATACCTACTAACGTACATCCATGAATTATGCTATATCAAATTACTCTACATTAGGTGGGGCTAGTCACAAATTTTAATAATTGTAATCGTAAACTCCCAATTTCTAGAGAGCTACTCGAAAGCTAAGCGCAGGGCACCAGATTATTCACAGGCGCTGCGTCATGTTAGAAAGGTTGTCCAGAGATGTCAAGTGAAGACCCAAGTTCGGTCGCCAGAGGGACCAGAGAGAGAGGGAGACAGACAGAGACAGACAGACAGACAGAGCAAGAGACAGAAAGACAGACAGACAGAGAGAGCCAGAGAACGGCAGAGACAGAGACAGAAAAAGACAGAGACAGACAGAGACAGAGACAAAGAGACAGAGACAGACAGAGACAGAGATAGAGAGAGAGACAGAGAGAGGACCTAACAATAATAATTAATAATATTAATAATATTAGTCTGATAGTAAGTCACCTTCAATTTAATTAATAGTCTTAGGGCAACCAGCCAGCCATCTGCTCACCTGTACCCGCCAAAGATATTGCGGCATCGTCCTCCATTCTGACAAATGGCGTTTTTCGAATCCCGACACTCGTCAATGTCGACCGTACAATTCCAGCCTTTGAATCCACCGGCACATATGCAACTGTAACTGGTTTCGCTCGACACGCATGATGCTCCGTTCTTGCAAGGTTGCGAGGCACAGTGATCCACCAGCTCACACGTTTCACCTGCAACGCAAGGAAAGGTGATGTCAGGTAAGGTCCTTAAGGTAATGTCAGGTAAGGAAAGATAACATCGGGTAAGGAAAGGTAACGTCAGGTAAGGTCAGGTCAGGTAAGGCAAGGTAATGTCAAGTAAGGAAAGATAACATCAGGTAAGGCAAGGTAATGTTGGGTAAGGAAAGATAACATCAGGTAAGGCAAGCTAATGTTGGGTAAGGAAAGATAACATCAGGTAAGGCAAGGTAATGTTGGGTAAGGAAAGGTAACATCAGGTAAGGCAACGTAATGTTAGGTAATGTCTCAATCATGTGATCCTTTCCTTTTGATTAGATCATATACAACCCCTCCCTCACATGATTATTTCAATCACATGATTGTTTCAATCATATGATCCTTCCTTTTGATTAGCTGACACGGCGTTGACTTTCTCCTTACCTGCCGTTAGTCACCGACATACCACCATTCCTCCAGCTACCAGCAAACAATGTCTGCTATGCACATTAATTATGTAATCAACTGTTGCCACATGGACCACCCTATACAGCTCCAATTACACTAATTAGCGACAACAGTAATGAGACAAACGGTGCCAGGTTGCGAAGTACAGAACAGCGAAAACGCTCATAAATTCTTCAGCGTGGAGCCTTCACTGAACTCCACCAAACTGTATCCTGTAGTATGGCAGGTAAGGCGAAACATGAACTCCTGGCAAGTAAGACAAGGTAATCGTCGTCTATTATCTGTCTATACGAGCAGCAGCCACCAGACGGCGAGGGAGAGGACTGGCCACACGCCCTAACATAGCAAGGACAAGAAAATTAAGTCATCAGCCCTATATTTATAGAAGAACTGTTAGCTACTTGTACTCTTCTTAGCCTCAGCACATGCGGGTAGTTGGCACAGTTCCCTCCCTCGCCGTCTGCTCTATCCAAACAAGGTGTAATAAATTTTTATCCCGATTTCAATAACGGGACACAAGTGAAGCAGAACTGAACTGCCGCCCTCTGGGTTGACAATCCAGCATCCTAACCACTAGAAGAACAGCAGTCCCTTAAGCTAGCCCTGGGGCTGCCAAGTGTTTGAAATGTTAGTGAGGGCGGGTGGCCAGTGCTCTCCCTCGCCGTCTCACCTCCCACCGACAGTGTACGGTCATTATAGCTGAGTTGGCTATGGGGTGCAGGACTGCAGGTGAAGCAGAAATCTCAAACCAAATTTCTGCCCTGGCGGGAATTTGAACCCTCGACCTCTCCACTCACAGTCCAGCATGCTAACCACTACACTGTCGAGACTAGTACTGCAAAATAAACTACAACTCAGTGCGCAACATAACAGCGAATTCTGAGATCAAACTGAACTCCATGTATAGTAACTCGGTCTGCAATACGGAAACGGGGTGACACAGACCATTGCAGAAAGCATCAATCTGCAGATGGTTTGCGCGTTCACGGTGATCAATGTAACAAGTTTTGAGCCTGTTACTGATACGACTACTGCGTTACGAGTATAGTCAAACGATAATCGAAATGGCGCAGGCAACGTGTTGTAAAACTGGTTGAGTGAGGCAAACCAGACCCTTCTCAACAGTCATCTTAACCGTCTCACCTTTCGGATCACTTGTTCTAACCTTTCCCAAGCAGCCAGCCACTAGGATCCAACATCTGGGTCGTTAACACAACGACTCTCTGGTCTGGTTAGAGATTTGATGAAGACTTTACAGCCAATGCTGTACCTCACTATACTGCAAAACATCATCAGCATCGGATTTTACAAGTTACGTCGGGGTCAGCACCTATCGTAATTCGGATTAACGATGCTTGATTTTCTCATTAAACTTTGACTCAGATCCTTCTATCAATTCCGAGAAATTAGTATGTTACCGATTGGTCTGCACTGTGTCTCGGCATCATATCAACAACTGCTTCATAGTTCATAACACTGTTTCTGTTACTAAATGCATTCGTTCTGTAAAGCAGAACTAAGATGCAGGATTCTACTTCTCGACCAATTCGGAACAGTAACAGCTGGCAACACCAACTTGATATTTGTTGGTATTTCCAATTCTCATCACAGTTCAATGCAAGTGTAGGCTATATACAAGGCTCATAAACAATGTAAAACAATTTCAGGCAGTGCACTAGGATTGATCTTCTGGATATAGACGTGGTTATGGCTTGGTTTTGGTGTGCCATCGGTTGATGCCTTGTGCATTAGACCCTGGTGCAAAAGAACTTACTAATTACAATTAAAATCAAGAGGTAGGCATGTCACAAACTGTAACTAGACCTTCTTATATCTCGCCCATTTCTAATACGACAAGGCATCAACCGATGGCACACCAAAACCAACTCATAATCAGGTAGGTCATCTAGTGCATAAGCGAGAGAGGCAGCAAACACGCCAACCTGTTAGCACACAACCACCGATTCCTAAAAAATCGTCCTTACGGAAAACATTTACGAAGAGCAACGGAGAAGGCATATCTTGCAGGAATGCCTTCTCTGGAATCCAACGGATTGCTATCTTAAAGGAACCAGGTGTGGCATGGAGCAAAGAAATCACAATGAAAGAAACTTGTACGAAACTCGTGTCCAATGCAAACACACCGCTCAGAAGAAGAAGAAGACCACCAGCAACTTAGGTTTGAAATCCAGTAGCGCGAATGATCAGATAGGCCGATTGGTTTATAATGATAGCAGTGTTCCCATCGTGAAACACACAAACATATCGGACACATAAAGGCGATCCGATATCAAACAATCGTGAACAAATAGTTGGGCGTTTGTCATGTTGTATCAGACAGTCTGTCTCCAATCTCGAACAGTGTCCAACGCGCCGAAAAGTAATCTCCAATAACACCAGATACTAACGCAACCGGACACAGTTTGTCTGGCAAAAGCATGCGTACTGTGGCTTACAGTCAATCGAGTGGAATCCTACACCAACAAGTGTTCAATAGTAAGCCTCAGAAGACCTTGTTGCACATCCTTTATTACCAGAGATTATAATAATATTATGTTCATGAATATTCTGGCCAACTAGTGTGTGGGTGAAGTAGATATTAACCTTTCGAGTGCACTTGCAATTCATGCAGGCCACCCAGTTTTTTCGGTGGTCCCAGTGATATCCTATAGCACTGATCTATAAGCCCGTCTCCATTAAGCAGCTTCTGTGTGGCATTGTGAAATTTCGAATTTTACAATACAATATATTCAGTAAGGAAAACTCAGACAGTTCATACAATGGGGATGAAACACAGATAATCCAATCGTCGCGAATTAATTACTCAAATTCCATACAGGGCCCATGGATGGAATTTTTGAAGGCTATTAGAAACTGACACAAGTTGCTATGAATCTTTGCGCTTAACTTTAACCTCTGAGTAGTTCTCCTTGAAGAGGCGCTATATAAATGTCCGTAATGAATGAATGAATGAATGAATGAATGAATGAACTTTAGAGTGGCACTTTAGAAAAATCGGAGTTGTTGTTCGCTCTGACAACCGTTGCCATGTTGCATTTCAGCCTAAAGATTCAATACTGCCAAATCACTGGACAACTACCAGTCAATTTATGGTGAGCGCAAGTCTAGTTGGACAACTGTCAACCGATTCAGTTGCTTATCCACCACTGCCTCTTTGTCTTAGCTGAGTGATCTTCTGGGCACTGACCTTATTACAGCTTGGTTTTGGCGCACCATCGGTTGATGCCTTGTGCATAAGACACTGGCGCGATAGAAGTTACTAATTATAACGAGAGGTCAGAGGTTCAGATCCCCACTAGGGCAGAATTTGTTACAAGATTTCTGGTCCACCTGTACCCCCTAGCTATCTCAGCTATAATGAGTACACTGCCGGTACACTGTCGGTGGGAAGATGAGACGGTGAGGGAGAGGGCTGGCCATCCGCCCTCATATGCCGAGGCTAAGAAAAAGAAGTTGCTAACACTGCATACTCAAGGCTGTCTGTCAGACTAGCTTAAGTGACTGCTCTTCTTCTATTTGGTTAATATTGTCACAATGGCCTAGGTTGAGGACAACTGTGGCACTGCACTCTTTCTGTTGCAATGTACTTCATCTCTCCGATTGGTCTGTCACAAAAGCCCTGACTAACCACCAACTCCCTTTATACATTTTAACCACTTGTCAAGACTCCATACACGACATGATTATCTATGACTCCATCTGGGCCACAGCAAACAATCACCCGCATCTCAATTTCGCATTTACTGACTTTGAATATGTAACAGGTGCTTTAAATAAATACGTATACATTAATTAACATTTTCTTGCTTGAATTCGTCATTTTTCATTCTGAACGTTAATGTTGCTAAAGGTTCAGTAATCTCAAATCTCTGCAGGTGCTAGCATGAAAGAAGGCACCTCATCAATTCTGTAATTAAGACATGTATGTGCCTCAACATTGTCGGTACTACTCTACAATACATCAGATAGCTCTGTGTGTCCAGCCTCGATTCAGCTGGCAATAATTTGCCGTCTTCAGCCTGTGGAGATATGCAGGTGGCGCGCTACCGCGCAATAACCCAAGACCAACTTTCTCACGTATTGGGCTGTCCTCCTGGAAGTCTCTAACCTTTACATACTTTATCCTCTGAAAGTGAGCAGCATGCCTTAGCAAACTGTCTGCCTATGCATCTGATTACACCTGTTAGGTGCTGCGCTTTTGCAAGACAATTATAAAGCGTCATTTTAATCATCATACATACAACCATACAAACAAGTTGAAACTTCCTAACCTGAGTAAACATGGTTAACGAACTTTAGGTTTTCACTTGCCTCGATATCCGACCAGGCACTTGCAGTAGAAGCGGTCAAGTGACCCATCCAAATGGCAGGTGGCTCCGTTGAGACAAGGACGTCGATAACAGGAACTTTGCTTATCTTCGATCTCACACATCGACCCATCAAATCCTAGGAGACATCAAAGATGCCTTCTATTTATAAACACACGAGGCCTAATTCTCTCAACAGACAAAAAAACAGGCCAGACGAAATCATCCCCAACAAAAACCTGCAACTCATTTAACCTCATTCAAGCAACTTAATAAACCTGAACTGTTTCACGCGAATGAGCTCAACACAAGTTTCCCATTTACGTTAAGTTGTTTAGATCAATTTGAGAGCCGTATACATGCAGCACTTTGAGAGGCTCTTAATAGATGTGAAGAAAGCCTTTGATACATACACACATGTACTGTACATATATACAACAGAATTTATTTAAAAAACGGTCAAAAAATGTCCACACAACACACGCTTTCTGCTCCTGGCCTTCATATAGAGTAAAAAATCTGCACATCAAAACTGATTTGAAGCATAGTTGGCAAAATTGTCCAGGATAACACTTGTACAGTCTGCTTAGCTGAACATAACCGAAAAAGCAGGACACCATAAATAATCCCAATGACTTCTAAGGCCCTCTGACACCAAATATAGGCCAGGCAAAACCATAAGCACTGTTGAAGCTGGCAAACAACAAAAACATCCTTGCATCTACTACATCTAACAGCTCAATATCACCACAGCTCAATATCACTGCAGAACAGTTGCTGATCAACTTGATGTGGATTAGAAACCACAGCCTCCTTCTACTGAGAAGAAGAAGTTCCTAACAGAACAACCTGGATATCTTAATAACAGCTCCAACTGAGAAGCCTTTGGGGTTCTTGCTAATTGGCAACTGACTTGAATGAGTATACGACGATCTATTTACTAAACGCCATTGGTCGGCGGCCTCCCATGCAGAATAAAATCGTCGTGAACAGACCTAGAGGGCAGGAGCAGAAAGCGTCGATGCTCTCGACGCTCATCAGGACGTTGCAAGTACCACCGTTGACGCAGCGGCCCACCTCAGGCCGACAGGGATTGTCGAACTGACACAGCTCGCCGCGATACGCTCCGCCACATCTGCAAACACAACCAACGACCCAACTGTTAATTAAAGGTACCGAAGACGAAGAGGGAGAAGAAGAAAAGAGAGAAGAAGGGTCTACAAATGTAGGACACTGAAAGTATGATCGGAATGACGATTCTTCTTCTTCTTCTTCTTAGTCATTCACAAAAGCCCCGAACGCCGCCGCCACCGTCGTCGTCTCACCTACCAAAGCCACAACTCCTCCTCTCTTCGCTTTGCACCGAACACCGGCGGAATGCCTCATCTGTCCCACCGCAAGCCGCAACAGTTATTTTTTTAAACTAGTCCAGTCACCCTAACAGAACAATAAAATACAGTGCATCTGTCACCAAACAGTATAATTTGGTAAAGAATGGCGTAAGCTAGGAAGTAAACGTTAAATCTGGCCCTGTGTCTTGGGAATCATCCATTGACAGCTAAAGGGTCTACATTAAAGAAATGATCTTCTCCCCAGGTTCCAATATCCAACATGAAACTGTTACTTTTTTGAATATTCGTTTATTGATACAAACTGACAAGTACGCAGTAAGATTGCATGATATAGTAGTAACAGACGATAACAAGCTTAACAGGAATCTAATTTAACTGTACAGCAGCCTGCAAGGCACCCATCTCTCCTACTGCTCATTTCCCATCACCACCTAGGAACTGCAAGGCACCCATCTCTCCTACTGCTCATTTCCCATCACCACCTAGGAACTGCAAGGCACCCATCTCTCCTACTGCTCATTTCCCATCACCACCTAGGAACTGCAAGGCACCCATCTCTCCTACTGCTCATTTCCCATCACCACCTAGCAAGCGGTTATCGAACCACCGTCCTTCTGATCTTTGTGTCAGCATGTTACCATTCAACCATCTCCTGCTTACTATTAGCTGCTTAAAATGTAAACTGGAACAGCCAATAGAAACAGCATCACTCAAAATCAGGTAGCATATATTCGGTTAGTAAACACTCAGTAGAGCCATCTATTATTAAGTGCCACTACCTAACGACCAAGCATCAATCGATGGCGCAAAGCAATTGTGAATGAAGGACTTGCTCAATGTCCTACACAATAACTATCTCAGAGAAGGAGGCTCGAACCCGCACTCAACGCGATACAAACAAGCGTTCTAACCCATCGTCTACCCTGTCCCACAATCGGGTACCAGCCGACACCAACCAACACGGCTGCACCGTTCCTAAACAAGACCTGGCTGACAATATTCCAACGTCAATACGTTTTGCAACTTCACTGGAGTCATTTAAGATCAGACTCAAGACACACTACTTCAAGCTGGCCTATGGGCCGTGTTGAACTTGTCAAAGCGCCCTTGTAACGGCATGTGTCGTGTTACGGCGCTGTAGAAATCGTCGTATTCATCATCATCATCAATCGCCTATAATCAGAGTGAGTACGCTACCCCCACCCCACCCCATAATACCTGGGCTAGCTGGTCACCGAGACATTCAATGGACCACAGATACAATCAATCGGTCAACGCTCCTTCTGACAGAGTGTCTGGTTGTGGCAAACACCGAATGACAATCTCCATCGACGTGTGTCTAGGTGCATTAGAGCTGATCGCTCACTCGACTCGCCACGACCGCCAGTCAATTACTGGTCCCTCGCGGTCCAGTCATAATAATAGTGGTTCGTAAGTCACTGTCTTTTCATTGAGAGGATTTCAAGCTTCCTTTTATATGCACGGTCCGGAACATTGTCAACAAAGGCCTTCAAGTGCTCAGAGGTGACTGACTGATCAGTTGATAAGAACAGGAAACCCAAAGGCAAAATATTACTCTAACCATGTAATCACGGAATTATTTATGTGTGTGTGTGTGTGTGTGCGCGCGTGCACGTGTGTGTGTGTGTGTGTGTGTGTGTGTGTGTGTGTGTGTGTGTGTGTGTGTGTGTGTGTGTGTGTGTGTGTGTGTGTGTGTGTGTGTGTGTGTATAGGAATGAGTGTGTGCGTGTGTGTGGTGTGTCCACATGTGTGAGCATACGCACCTATACCTACACATACACACACACACTAACACAATTATCCCTACGTAAGTGTGTACGAGTAGGGGCGAGTGTGTACATATGAATACTGAATACAACGCCTCTTTAGAAATCTTGTGAAGTACCTTACACGCATCCATACATTTTTGGCGGCAAATAAATTTTAACTGAATTTCAAAAGCAGAATGGATCAATACATGTACCTATCGAAATGCTTCAGAGGCTAATTTAAAAAAAAATAAGTTATCACTCATCCTTGTAGTGACACAAAAAAAATAAGTTATCACTCGCGTCGATTTAATTAAAAATCGACGTCATACTGCAGTGTAATGTAGAAGTGACATTTAACGTGATCACCATCGCAAGATTGGTTTTTTGGGGTAACACCACTAGGCAGCTATGGATGTGAATTGTTAGCAACCCTATTTCATAGCATCAGTGTACAAAGGCATTTCTCTCTCTTGCCTTAATACCCTTCTTTGTCAACATACAGACCTTGATACTGAAATTCAGAAATAGCTTCCTCTACCAAATGCAAAAAGCTCTCGATTGAAGTACCAACACAACATTACCGTTTTCTGGAAGCAACTACCTCAAAGTGAATTGCGTGTTTGTAAGGATAACTGACCTACTTACTAACTCAGTTTTAGCTAAATCAAAGGAACTTGATTCCAGACAAATGCACAGTTTTCTATAAAGAGCTTCAAGTGGCTTAATTTTCTTCAGAGACTAGGGTCTGTATAGCCAGTCAAAAGATACATCAACGTCACAATATATCAACAGCTATATCAACCCCACAATATATCAACAACTAAGAGGATTTGGCGACAGAGTTGCATAATAAATAACTATTGTTTTTCTTTTCCTATTCTCAGTTTACCATCAAGAGAATTGCTGCCACTTTCTTAGTCCCTGCACCAAACAAGGCACCAAAACTCCTTGTGTCCTAAGTGCTACCGACTTCACTTCCATGTGGAAACTCGACCACTTAAGTTGTTGGGCATGCCAGTTCCAAAGCCTGGATAAAGGAATAGGGCAATGTTATTCATCCTTGTAGTGACACAGTGTCCTTAAACATAAACTACTCCTACTACTAATAATAATATTATTCATGGTTTCTGACAAGCTCAGTGCTGTCAAGCCACAGTACTTAACATTGAAACATATGAGAGACAATTATCAAGATCTTATAGAACACACGTCTTGGCAGCCTGTTAGGCGCCCACTCATTTTACAGCTGCCCCTAGGGAGTGGAAGGCTTAGTCAACCTACAGGAGCTTACGGGTATCAAACCTCGTCATTTAAAATCTTATGTTCTTCGAGCAAGAGTGTTACCATTCATCTACCCCCTCCTCTAGGTACCACCACTACTACTACTACTTTCACCTGAAGGCGGTCGTCCAGTCCTCTTCCTTTCCGCCTGGTCTTCCCACCAACTGTTGACTACCACTGTATTCGTCCTACAGCGAAATTCCCCAGGCGCAATCTAATCTAATTCAATCCAATCCAATCTAATCTAATCTAATCCAATTCAATGTAAAGCACCGTTACCAATATGCACAAGGTTTCCAAGCTGAGGCCTAGTCCGAAACAGAAGACAATAGAATAAGTTGAGGCGGATTTAGTAATCATCCAGACTGGGTCTTGGAACAAAGGCCCGACTAGTTTGCTTAGTTTTTGGCAGATTCCCAACAGACGCTACAGAAATCCTGTTTTGGTTTACAACTGCTGAAAGGAGTGTGAAAAGACGAGCTCCACAAAATCTAAGCATCCGTGACCTGACATGGGAGATTTCCAGCATTCCAGGTAACTGATGAACACTCCCAACCCATCCAGCAAGGATCCTCGTCACTCACTCAGACCCATGAGAAATCTGACAGCTACATTTCAGCTACATGCTGACGATTACCTACTCCACCCAGAACATGATTGGCAAAAGCTATGTTTCATCTGCTAACTCCAACCCTCACCCATGTCCCCTCCTTCTAAGTTAAGTAAGTAGGCTTCATTTGCTTCTTACAAGCTCACATACATTACATTGTAAACAATGATTACATAAAATGTTTGAAATAAACTATAACAGAAGCAGATTTTGTAGTCACACATACACAACTAAATATAACTAAAGATACACACACTAACAAAACTACTTTCAAACAGTTTACATTTAACAATAGGTAGGCTCATGAAAGGAAGTCCTCTCCTGCGAAGTGAGTACCTGTCCTCAGGAAGGTGGTGTCTCGGCCACTGCGATTCATGGATGAGCTTCTTCTCTGATCGGCCATCAGCTCTTCTGCCTATTTCCTCCCACATATTTGCCATCAGTGAGCTTTCCCCAGAGAACCAGTATGTCAACCACAATTTGATGGGACCCTAGTGGACTCTCTAAGAGACCCATATGGGATTAGAGATTCTATATGGGTCCAATGTAGCATCCTGGCAGAGTGCATACCCTATAACACAAACTGCATTTACAACATCCTCGGTTTGACCTGCCCTGGATCCTGACCTTGCACCAAACAACCTGGCTCCAGTGGGCTTGATTTCTTACAGCACTAGTGAATAAGCTGGTCTCCCTGAGTTTTGTGTGGCTTTCAGAGATCTGCATTACATTACATGCAGTGGTATCTATCCACTGTCAACTGGTCAGCAGGTACACACTGGTCACACCAAGTATTTTATTCTGTCCAGCCAGTGGCCAAATATTTGACCATACCACAGCCATAAACAAACATCTGAACTAATAACAAGGCAAAGGTCCTGAATGCCTGAAGATCGTTACAGTTGAAGATTAAGTACTGGAGATAAGATAGTTACAGTAGCAACATCAACAACCCTTAGACAATAACATCAACACTAACTTCAGCTCGGTATACTAACAGTAACACCTCCAGCAGCAACTGTAACAAAAGCAATTGTATTAATGAATACAGGTAAAAGAGAAGTGCTGATTGACTTAGCAACAATTGTGATGATCAACAAACTTTGATCTAGAGGCAGATGATCAGTTCTATGTTCTTTCTCACTTCAGACATCATTGAAATCAATTGATGCATTAAATGTACATGTACATGTATGTGTGTATGTATGTATGTATGGATGTATGTATGTATGTGTATTGCAGGCTGTCTGTTCTGTTAGTAGTTAAGATTTATCGCATAACATGTACATGTACAGCGCAGTGCGCTTGCAGGCGCTTAATTAATTAAAGAATAAATATTATTATTATTATTATTATTATTATGTATGCATGTATGTATGTATGTATATATGCATGTATGTACGTATGTGTGTGCATATATGCATGTATGTGCTGTATGTACGTATGTATGTACATATGCATGTATGGGTGTATGTATCATATATGCCTGCATATATATATATTTATGTATGTATATATATATGCACACATGCAATGATACATACACCCATACATACATATATACATACACACATACATACAGCACATACATACATGTATGTATGTACTTATGTATGTATGCATGTGTATGTATGCATAAGTATGTGTGTGTATGTATGTATGTATGTATTAATGCATGTGTATGCGTGTAATTATGTATGTACACATGTGTGTCTGTATTGTATATTGTATTGTATTCGGATATTCATAAAGCGCTTCTAGCGGGCGGGCCATTCAGAAGCGCTGCCAGTATATACTGTATATATCTTATGCATATACATGCATACATACATACATACACTTAATGTACATATGTACATATGAATATATTTATGTATCAAAGCAGTTATATAGCGCACATATCAGCCCGTCTCACAAGCGCTTTTATAGGGCCATCCATAGTTGACCTAACCAGGTGCAACAAGGTAAACACTAAACAGCAAAGGTACGTAAAGCTGAATCACCTGAAACAGCATTTGTATATCCCGTGGAAGATTATTTCAATAGCATGGTTCAATGCATGGGAAAACCGGATGCGTGTCAGCACCGCTTATCTCCTACACGAATCTCTTGAGGCTTTACCGCAAGCCCTCCCCCCCTTCCAAAAATGCACTGGAGAAATCTTGCGGAAATGTTAACAAAAGACCTGGAAAGGTGCTTGGCGGTCTCTACACCACTGCCCAGTCTCCATGGAGTGCCGGAAATCCCATGAGTCTGATCCAGGTCCTTAGGTTGTCCCCGGTCTGTCCGGACTGACACGCACTAGAGCTTGCAGAGGGGGAAAAATACTTGCCAACAGATTCAAGTACTGTTTTGCTTTGGCATCCCGATTCACAGGCTCCGATTCTACCCAAAGATTCGATCTCTGCTTTCTTTCAAGTAGCTTATCAACTGTCTTCCTGCAGGGCTCTCTCAACAGCCTTATCTTGGTTTAAGGATGCCGCCATTGAAACCACTTCAACATATACATCATATACATAAATATATACACAGACAGTCTACAGGTATAAGTATGCATACATACACATATGTATATATATTTCATATGCCGTAGTACTGACATAGTAATCTCTGCCACAACCCACGCCCAAACCCAATGATAGACTTTCTGTCACCTATCTGTGTATGTCAAATTCTTGGCCTGCTGGCAAATTAAATTAATTTTAGGTTCAATTTGAACCAGATGTATACATGTACAAGTAAACAAACTGTAAAGAGCACACATACCAGCCACTTACAACTTAATACCCAAAGTCAATGATGGTAGTACCACCAAACAAATCTTCAGATATATTAAGCCCCAAATTTCAATACAACCCATATGTCCATGTATGTGTGTATGTATAATACGTATGCATGTATGTGTGCATGTAAGATTATTTATACACCTCTCATAGCCTCCACATGTATCTTTCATCAAGGCCACAACCCTTGAAATTCTTCCTTTGCCTGGCTGGGCTGGGTGTCTCTCTCAGCAGATATCTGTAAAGGGGCAATATATATATATATATATATATATATATATATCAATGAATTAACTAATTAATTAATGAGCTGAACTACTAATCTAATGACTTCTATAGCGCCGTTGTCATAATACACAAGGATCGCTTCAAGTGAAACCTTGATGTTAGGGAATCATCAACCCACCAAGTTCCTGTATATATCCAGGCTCAAGCTGAGCCAAAGCCAACACCTGTATTTGCCTACCTGGCCACCACCAGCACGGTTCATTAACAATCTCTGATATCATTTGAATTTAAAGCAAAACAGACCCATCCATGATGACCTCGTCTGGATATGAAAACAAACAGTCATAACAAGCATAAACAGACGGAACAAAGCTGTAACTACAAGGCACATTGTAATACAACAGGTGCCTGGTATAGGCTCCCCTTCAGGCCTCTAACAACAAGTGGTCGTCGTCTTTTTAAACTACCAAGTGGCCGGAGATTTAAATCCATTGAAGCTTCATTGCCATCCAATTGTATACATCTCCAAGTTGAAACCGCATAAAACACAACTCATAGGACGCAAGCTTAAGGGCATCTAATGGAGGAAGAACAGGATAAAGAGCAGCTTAATATAGCTTTCATGACACTGCAGAATGGGGTCAGGTTACGGGGTCAAGTGCTAGGCAATACAACTGCTACTACTACAAGGCCCATCCAACATTGTGAAATCTTTCCTTCAAATATATTCGGATTTTTCGCATTCATATTTAATCTAACAGTTTTCTTTTTTTTAATCCGATTTTTACAATTGCACTCAGCTCCAGCTTATGTTACATCGTTAAGTTATGAAGTGTAGGATGGATAAATAATGCACTAAAACGACCTTTTATCGGTTGCTGAATTTAAACTTAGGAATTCTCTCCCTTCTGCTCGATCTGCTCAGTCGCTTGTGTCATTTCACTGTCAACTTCAAACTTATCTGTTTCAAATTGCTTATCCACTGTAGACCGTCTCTCTGTCTTAGCATCTTCTGGATTCGGACCTGATTTTGGCATGGGTCTCATGTGTCATAGGTTGATGCCTTGCACATTATACACCCACATTACAGAAGCTACTAATTAACAAAAGTTGCTAATTAATAGAAGTTACTAATTAACAATAATAAACTTAATAACACTGGCAAGTAATTTCTCTAACTTTTGAGATCAGGTATTTTAAGTCCACTTGCAATCTAGCCACATCAACACTTGATCTTTTTAGATATGTACTGATGAAGCTCAAACTGTTCGACAGTGCAACTTCTGTAAATTTCCCAACAGATCAGTTTTCACAATTTCTTTTAAATTTCTATATGATACAGGCTCACAGGTAATACTGAAGAGATGCCAGTAAGCATACGGAAGAAGAGGAGGAGAAGGACGAGGAGGACGAGGAAGACGAGGAGGACAGTCAGTCAAGATAACCCCCTGGAGGCAGACAGAAGTTTCAAGTGTCAATGACTATTTTCTTAACTTCAGTCAATGAGGGTGGGTGACTACTCCTCTCCCTGGCTCTTGGATCAACTCATCCAATTTACCACCATTAAGGGGTCACCCTGCTTGGCCTAGTACAGAAGCCACTCTATAATTCCAAGAGACAGGAACCACACACACATAAGAAGCATTAGTCTCGAAAGATCCATCCAATTCAGAGATGGTTAGTTGCTGTTTAACGACGCTGTGTCATAACAAAGATGATTAACGCTGCCTCCTCCTCCTCATTTATCCATGCTTGGGACCGGCACTACGGGCACTTGCGGAGTTGGGATTCAAAGAAAGATGGATAAGACAGGTAGTCCAAGTGCAAAGTAAGTCATAGGATAGAGCATTTACGACCAGTAGCCCCATGGACCCCCGTATAATTAGACATAGAGAGAAGTTCATGCACCAGCCTGAGTCCTACTCTTCACGCCCCAGAGACGCGTTTACTACGTCTCCGATTTCGAATCTTGGTCTCTGCCTGCGTCAATTGTGCCGCCGCCGGTGGGACTGAATGGGTTCTTTCATATCGTCCGATAGTTTACTCATGACGACGCAGACGAGATCTAGGCCCTGGCCAGCGACCGGCGGGCGCGACGACGCACCGGGCCTCGGCGGCGGCGACGGTGGAGGCTCCCCATTCGAGAGCGACCTGCGTCGGCCGCCGCCGGACGGGAATCGAGGGAGGACGAACGGAATTAATGAATAACGAAACGGACGGATTGATCAATCGTCGTTTGGCCCCATAAGCGAAATCACCGATCCGCAGAGAATGAATAAACACGGTCTATATGACCGCACACAAAAGCACGCAGGCACATACCGACATACCCTCACATACACACACACATGCGCGAGCCGTTCACACGTACATACACACATACATACCTACACACATAACGCTCATTTGATAAAGTAAGGTATGATAAAGTAAGGCATGGTATGGTAAAGTAAAGTATGGTAAGGTAAAGTAAGGTATGGTAAGGTAAAGTAAGGTATGGTAAGGTAAAGTAAGGTATGTTAAGGTAAAGTAAGGCATGGTAAAACAAAGTAAAGTATGGTAAGGTAAAGTAAGGTATGGTTACAAGGTAAAGTAAGGCATGGTAAAGTAAAGCATGGTAAGGTAAAGCAAGACATGGTATATGGTAAAGAAATGCATGGTAAGGTATGGTAGGGTAAGTCTGACTTCTCATTTATCTGACCTACTGGATTTCGACCATGCTGCTTTTCTCAAGAGGACTCTTAACTCTGACTGCCGCTTCACATCGATGACCGACTGGTGCGCCATGATAACGGCGCGATATAAGTCATTGGATCCGATTAAATTCACCCGACCTGGAAATTAATTCAGTGGCCAAACAACCCTCCTTCTGTGTGACACTGTCTGTGTCTGTCTCTATGTGTCTGCGTGTATGTATGTGTGTCTGTCTATGTATCTGTGTGCATGTGTGCATATGTGTGACACTGTCTGTGTGTCTGTCTATGTATCTGTGTGCATGTGTGCATATGTGTGTATGTCTGTGTGTCTGTCTATGTATCTGTGTGCATGTGTGCATATGTGTGACACTGTCTGTGTGTCTGTCTATGTATCTGTGTGCATGTGTGCATATGTGTGTATGTCTGTGTGTCTGTCTATGTATCTGTGTGCATGTGTGCATATGTGTGACACTGTCTGTGTGTCTGTCTATGTATCTGTGTGCATGTGTGCATATGTGTGTATGTCTGTGTGTCTGTCTATGTATCTGTGTGCATGTGTGCATATGTGTGACACTGTCTGTGTGTCTGTCTATGTATCTGTGTGCATGTGTGCATATGTGTGTATGTCTGTGTGTCTGTCTATGTATCTGTGTGCATGTGTGCATATGTGTGACACTGTCTGTGTGTCTGTCTATGTATCTGTGTGCATGTGTGCATATGTGTGACACTGTCTGTGTGTCTGTCTATGTATCTGTGTGCATGTGTGCATATGTGTGTATGTCTGTGTGTCTGTCTATGTATCTGTGTGCATGTGTGCATATGTGTGACACTGTCTGTGTGTCTGTCTATGTATCTGTGTGCATGTGTGCATATGTGTGTATGTCTGTGTGTCTGTCTATGTATCTGTGTGCATGTGTGCATATGTGTGACACTGTCTGTGTGTCTGTCTATGTATCTGTGTGCATGTGTGCATATGTGTGTATGTCTGTGTGTCTGTCTATGTATCTGTGTGCATGTGTGCATATGTGTGACACTGTCTGTGTGTCTGTCTATGTATCTGTGTGCATGTGTGCATATGTGTGTATGTCTGTGTGTCTGTCTATGTATCTGTGTGCATGTGTGCATATGTGTGACACTGTCTGTGTGTCTGTCTATGTATCTGTGTGCATGTGTGCATATGTGTGTATGTCTGTGTGTCTGTCTATGTATCTGTGTGCATGTGTGCATATGTGTGACACTGTCTGTGTGTCTGTCTATGTATCTGTGTGCATGTGTGCATATGTGTGTATGTCTGTGTGTCTGTCTATGTATCTGTGTGCATGTGTGCATATGTGTGACACTGTCTGTGTGTCTGTCTATGTATCTGTGTGCATGTGTGCATATGTGTGACACTGTCTGTGTGTCTGTCTATGTATCTGTGTGCATGTGTGCATATGTGTGTATGTCTGTGTGTCTGTCTATGTATCTGTGTGCATGTGTGCATATGTGTGACACTGTCTGTGTGTCTGTCTATGTATCTGTGTGCATGTGTGCATATGTGTGTATGTCTGTGTGTCTGTCTATGTATCTGTGTGCATGTGTGCATATGTGTGTATGTCTGTGTGTCTGTCTATGTATCTGTGTGCATGTGTGCATATGTGTGACACTGTCTGTGTGTCTGTCTATGTATCTGTGTGCATGTGTGCATATGTGTGTATGTCTGTGTGTCTGTCTATGTATCTGTGTGCATGTGTGCATATGTGTGACACTGTCTGTGTGTCTGTCTATGTATCTGTGTGCATGTGTGCATATGTGTGTATGTCTGTGTGTCTGTCTATGTATCTGTGTGCATGTGTGCATATGTGTGACACTGTCTGTGTGTCTGTCTATGTATCTGTGTGCATGTGTGCATATGTGTGTATGTCTGTGTGTCTGTCTATGTATCTGTGTGCATGTGTGCATATGTGTGTATGTCTGTGTGTCTGTCTATGTATCTGTGTGCATGTGTGCATATGTGTGACACTGTCTGTGTGTCTGTCTATGTATCTGTGTGCATGTGTGCATATGTGTGTATGTCTGTGTGTCTGTCTATGTATCTGTGTGCATGTGTGCATATGTGTGACACTGTCTGTGTGTCTGTCTATGTATCTGTGTGCATGTGTGCATATGTGTGTATGTCTGTGTGTCTGTCTATGTATCTGTGTGCATGTGTGCATATGTGTGTATGTCTGTCTATGTATCTGTGTGCATGTGTGCATATGTGTGACACTGTCTGTGTGTCTGTCTATGTATCTGTGTGCATGTGTGCATATGTGTGTATGTCTGTGTGTCTGTCTATGTATCTGTGTGCATGTGTGCATATGTGTGACACTGTCTGTGTGTCTGTCTATGTATCTGTGTGCATGTGTGCATATGTGTGTATGTCTGTGTGTCTGTCTATGTATCTGTGTGCATGTGTGCATATGTGTGACACTGTCTGTGTGTCTGTCTATGTATCTGTGTGCATGTGTGCATATGTGTGTATGTCTGTGTGTCTGTCTATGTATCTGTGTGCATGTGTGCATATGTGTGTATGTCTGTGTGTCTGTCTATGTATCTGTGTGCATGTGTGCATATGTGTGACACTGTCTGTGTGTCTGTCTATGTATCTGTGTGCATGTGTGCATATGTGTGTATGTCTGTGTGTCTGTCTATGTATCTGTGTGCATGTGTGCATATGTGTGTATGTCTGTGTGTCTGTCTATGTATCTGTGTGCATGTGTGCATATGTGTGTATGTCTGTGTGTCTGTCTATGTATCTGTGTGCATGTGTGCATATGTGTGTATGTCTGTGTGTCTGTCTATGTATCTGTGTGCATGTGTGCATATGTGTGACACTGTCTGTGTGTCTGTCTATGTATCTGTGTGCATGTGTGCATATGTGTGTATGTCTGTGTGTCTGTCTATGTATCTGTGTGCATGTGTGCATATGTGTGACACTGTCTGTGTGTCTGTCTATGTATCTGTGTGCATGTGTGCATATGTGTGTATGTCTGTGTGTCTGTCTATGTATCTGTGTGCATGTGTGCATATGTGTGTATGTCTGTGTGTCTGTCTATGTATCTGTGTGCATGTGTGCATATGTGTGACACTGTCTGTGTGTCTGTCTATGTATCTGTGTGCATGTGTGCATATGTGTGTATGTCTGTGTGTCTGTCTATGTATCTGTGTGCATGTGTGCATATGTGTGACACTGTCTGTGTGTCTGTCTATGTATCTGTGTGCATGTGTGCATATGTGTGTATGTCTGTGTGTCTGTCTATGTATCTGTGTGCATGTGTGCATATGTGTGTATGTCTGTGTGTCTGTCTATGTATCTGTGTGCATGTGTGCATATGTGTGACACTGTCTGTGTGTCTGTCTATGTATCTGTGTGCATGTGTGCATATGTGTGTATGTCTGTGTGTCTGTCTATGTATCTGTGTGCATGTGTGCATATGTGTGACACTGTCTGTGTGTCTGTCTATGTATCTGTGTGCATGTGTGCATATGTGTGTATGTCTGTGTGTCTGTCTATGTATCTGTGTGCATGTGTGCATATGTGTGACACTGTCTGTGTGTCTGTCTATGTATCTGTGTGCATGTGTGCATATGTGTGTATGTCTGTGTGTCTGTCTATGTATCTGTGTGCATGTGTGCATATGTGTGTATGTCTGTGTGTCTGTCTATGTATCTGTGTGCATGTGTGCATATGTGTGACACTGTCTGTGTGTCTGTCTATGTATCTGTGTGCATGTGTGCATATGTGTGTATGTCTGTGTGTCTGTCTATGTATCTGTGTGCATGTGTGCATATGTGTGACACTGTCTGTGTGTCTGTCTATGTATCTGTGTGCATGTGTGCATATGTGTGTATGTCTGTGTGTCTGTCTATGTATCTGTGTGCATGTGTGCATATGTGTGTATGTCTGTGTGTCTGTCTATGTATCTGTGTGCATGTGTGCATATGTGTGACACTGTCTGTGTGTCTGTCTATGTATCTGTGTGCATGTGTGCATATGTGTGTATGTCTGTGTGTCTGTCTATGTATCTGTGTGCATGTGTGCATATGTGTGACACTGTCTGTGTGTCTGTCTATGTATCTGTGTGCATGTGTGCATATGTGTGTATGTCTGTGTGTCTGTCTATGTATCTGTGTGCATGTGTGCATATGTGTGACACTGTCTGTGTGTCTGTCTATGTATCTGTGTGCATGTGTGCATATGTGTGTATGTCTGTGTGTCTGTCTATGTATCTGTGTGCATGTGTGCATATGTGTGTATGTCTGTGTGTCTGTCTATGTATCTGTGTGCATGTGTGCATATGTGTGACACTGTCTGTGTGTCTGTCTATGTATCTGTGTGCATGTGTGCATATGTGTGTATGTCTGTGTGTCTGTCTATGTATCTGTGTGCATGTGTGCATATGTGTGTATGTCTGTGTGTCTGTCTATGTATCTGTGTGCATGTGTGCATATGTGTGTATGTCTGTGTGTCTGTCTATGTATCTGTGTGCATGTGTGCATATGTGTGTATGTCTGTGTGTCTGTCTATGTATCTGTGTGCATGTGTGCATATGTGTGACACTGTCTGTGTGTCTGTCTATGTATCTGTGTGCATGTGTGCATATGTGTGTATGTCTGTGTGTCTGTCTATGTATCTGTGTGCATGTGTGCATATGTGTGACACTGTCTGTGTGTCTGTCTATGTATCTGTGTGCATGTGTGCATATGTGTGTATGTCTGTGTGTCTGTCTATGTATCTGTGTGCATGTGTGCATATGTGTGTATGTCTGTGTGTCTGTCTATGTATCTGTGTGCATGTGTGCATATGTGTGACACTGTCTGTGTGTCTGTCTATGTATCTGTGTGCATGTGTGCATATGTGTGTATGTCTGTGTGTCTGTCTATGTATCTGTGTGCATGTGTGCATATGTGTGACACTGTCTGTGTGTCTGTCTATGTATCTGTGTGCATGTGTGCATATGTGTGTATGTCTGTGTGTCTGTCTATGTATCTGTGTGCATGTGTGCATATGTGTGACACTGTCTGTGTGTCTGTCTATGTATCTGTGTGCATGTGTGCATATGTGTGTATGTCTGTGTGTCTGTCTATGTATCTGTGTGCATGTGTGCATATGTGTGACACTGTCTGTGTGTCTGTCTATGTATCTGTGTGCATGTGTGCATATGTGTGTATGTCTGTGTGTCTGTCTATGTATCTGTGTGCATGTGTGCATATGTGTGTATGTCTGTGTGTCTGTCTATGTATCTGTGTGCATGTGTGCATATGTGTGACACTGTCTGTGTGTCTGTCTATGTATCTGTGTGCGTGTGTGCATATGTGTGTATGTCTGTGTGTCTGTCTATGTATCTGTGTGCATGTGTGCATATGTGTGTATGTCTGTGTGTCTGTCTATGTATCTGTGTGCATGTGTGCATATGTGTGTATGTCTGTGTGTCTGTCTATGTATCTGTGTGCATGTGTGCATATGTGTGTATGTCTGTGTGTCTGTCTATGTATCTGTGTGCATGTGTGCATATGTGTGTATGTCTGTGTGTCTGTCTATGTATCTGTGTGCATGTGTGCATATGTGTGTATGTCTGTGTGTCTGTCTATGTATCTGTGTGCATGTGTGCATATGTGTGTATGTCTGTGTGTCTGTCTATGTATCTGTGTGCATGTGTGCATATGTGTGTATGTCTGTGTGTCTGTCTATGTATCTGTGTGCATGTGTGCATATGTGTGTATGTCTGTGTGTCTGTCTATGTATCTGTGTGCATGTGTGCATATGTGTGTATGTCTGTGTGTCTGTCTATGTATCTGTGTGCATGTGTGCATATGTGTGTATGTCTGTGTGTCTGTCTATGTATCTGTGTGCATGTGTGCATATGTGTGTATGTCTGTGTGTCTGTCTGTGCGTTCGTCTGTCTGTGTATCCATAAACCAGACCCAATCAATTCGTCTGCTCCCAATTTTCTTTCATCACTTTGTTCCTACTACCGGCAAACGCATTCGGGATTCCATCCTCACATGAGTCTTCCTGGTCGAAATTTCCCATAATAAAACGGAATACTGCTATCCATTTCCATGAGAAACGAGGCGCAGACCGTAATAGATCAGCCCTGGAATGCCACGGCATCCATCCCCACGGCCCTCCCGCCGCCGCCGCCGCCGCCGCTCAGGCTCTCATTGTTCAACGACAGACCCCGCAATTCCAACGGACACACGCCAGGTAATAGGAACAGATCCCGCCAACGGAGGAGCGACGAAAGAGGACAACTGACTCCTCATTCATCCAATTACGTCTGTCTGTCTGTCTCTCTTTCTGTCTGTCTGTCTCTAGTCTCTCTTTTCCCATGTCTGTATGTCTGTCTATCTGCCTGTCTGTCTGTGATACTCTTTCTCCGTTTCTCTCTCCACCTCTCTCTTTCTCTCCCCGTAAACCAGTCATTTCTGCACCTGGCCAGGTTTCCTGTGAAGTCGGTCGAGCCACAGACAGGGTCAAATAATCGGGGGCACATCCATTCCGATCAGGCTGGTCTTATCTGTGCGTCAAACAGCTCCTTCGAGAGGAGCTCCCAGCCAGCCAAACAAATCCACTTCCCGCCCTCTTATCCATCTCCCCCTCTCCCACGTTGTAGAAGGCGGAAGTATGCCTTCGACAGGCGTAACGCACACAGAATTACCTGCAGTCATTTCAAGGCATTAATGAGAGAGATACAGAAAGACAGAGACATACAGAGAGCGACAGAGTGAGAATCACAGACACTAAACGCATCGTAACTCTTCCATGTAGAGATATAGACACGGTAGCCGATTAGTTAGTCACAGAGCGCTCGGCTTGTAACGTGGAGAGAACGGGTACTAGACTTTGCTGCTTGAGTAAGTCCTTTAATCAGAACTGCTCAGCGCCATCGATTGATGCTTCGTCATTAGATAGTGGTGCTCAGTAGATTCGGTTGCCGTGTGCCACAATCGATCTGAACAGAGCCGTTCTCCCATTCAGTCAAAGTGAATTAATGCTATCTAACCGAGAGAGCACTTCAGGCAGTTCACCTGATAACAACGTAACCTTTCTCGACAGAATTATTATTAGTTATGATTACAAACACCTTGACGACATAAACACTGCGAACACTATAGAAGCACGTGCGGTACACGGTGCATTGGTACTACGATCATCTCATTCAAAACCAGTTTAAGCTGCAACATCATCATCATCATCAGTCCCTGGTGACAGCCATTTGGTGGAGATGGGTAAGAATAAATTATCTCCATTTTTCTTGGTCATTTCTCATGTCCAGTGCTCCTCTCATTGTTCGTCCAAGCCTTGTTATGTCCACATGTATGTTGTGTATTCAGCACATTCTTGGCCCGCCTTTGTCTCTCTTTCCTTCAAACCTTGCATTATGTAGAGTTTAGTCAACTGGCATCCTCTCTCCACATGGCCAAACCATCCGAGTCTTACAGTGTGACTACCAAAGAACTGTTTTCTCTTATCAAATTCTAAGCCTCGGTCGTCTTGAAATTCCCGCTAATTTCCATATTGGACTAATTTCTGCTGTGAGATTTCTTTTCTCGTCTTTGTTTTGCATTGTCCAGCATTGTCTCTGAGCTGCTTAACTGTCCTGTAATGCAAGGCACACTCTGCAACCCTACCAGACCAGGACACAAAGACTGCTAACCATAGAAAATGATTAACAGAACAGTTAAGCTACTCCTGACAAAGGAGGCTAGAGCTGCTAGACACACTCGCTTAGCAAACCTCTGGTCTTGTGGCAGCCGATTTCTGAAAGACACCTTGCCAAATTACAATGCCTTAACCGTCGATAATGACGCAATTATTGCCGTCAAAGCCTCTTCAATTACCCGAAAAGGACGAGGGTAGGATGCAGCGACACTTAATCGCGACGCCGTGTCTCAACTGCAGCTGAGGATGAATGTGTGTCGACCGTCCTAACATCCTGAAATTCAAGTCTACCTCTATGTAAGAAGACATAGGAGATGAGCTACAATTTAGTTCGAGTGCTTGCACTACACGAGATGGAGCCGCAGCAGATGATTTGTTACGCAGTTCTGATCAAGTGTACGCTTGATATGAATTTGGCAATGGCTGTCAACACATTGAGAAAGGCCGTACAGTAGTAGTTGACTTTCTCCTACAGGTTTAAGTTTTTAACATGTACAAAGCATTGGACGCACCTTACAAAGCAATTGGAATAATGAACAGGATAAAGAGAAGCAGAGAAACGACAAAAGAGAACCAAGACAAAAATATACCAGACGATGATAAAACCCGTTCTACTATACAGATAGGATTGCGGGACAATGCGAGAGCAAGAAGAGAATACAATACTCACAGCAGAAATGAGTTGGCTATGGAAAATTGAAAGAATTTCAAGACTGCAGAAAATAAGAAATAATGACATACGACAATCATTAGGTGTCCAAACAACTCTGCTAGACAAAGTCATTCAATGAAAACTCCGATGGTTTGGACATGTAGAGAGAATGCCAGTTGACCGAATCCCACACGCCGCACTACATGCAAGATACAAAGGAAACAGAACAAATGCAGACCAAGACTATGCTGGACAGATATTATAAAGGAGGACATTATAACATCACTCGGACTAACATTGAAAGGAGCACTGGACATGACAAATGACCGAGGACAATGGAGAACATTTATTCCTACCCATCGCCGCTAAATGGTCGGCATCAGGAACTGATGATGATGGCGATGATGTTTTCTAACAAAAGTCTCTTGCTCTTCACAGGATAGCCTATCTCTCCTCTGACAACCCTCAGACCTAACAAGCACTCATGAACAAGCCTGTGCCCTATGTCTAACTTTTGCGTAAGTCCTTAGAAAGTGTGAGTTTTGAAATATGGTCTAATATGGATTGGATTCCGGAAATGCTGACGTGAAGAAAACACTGGCAATGTCACCCCACTGCCACTTATTGACTACACCATACCAAGAACTGTTGGCAGTCTCAGGCACTGGACTGAGATTTAATCTTATGGCATCAAATCAAATCTACAAACCCTCAATACATGACACACAAGTGCCAATGCCAACATCTTTAACGTTAGCAGAAACAAAGACCGGTCTCAGAAAGACTGAGATGCAGAGAGACAGACAGGCAGGCAGACAGACATAGATACTTACCGATAAGAATAGACTGACAGAGCAACAGATAGAAGACAGACTACAGATACCGTGGATGAATGACAAAACAGGCAGACTGTCTATAGGACCGACGGCTCTGTCATCTGCTGTTGAGGTATGCCATACGATAAATCGCTTTTATCAACGTGAGATGGCGGCAGAGTCGGCTGCACCGGAGACAAAAGATTCGGACGTGCTTTTTCAGCTGACATCTACTGACACTTCGGGAACTCAGTGACATATGCCAGGTACCTACGACGGATCAAGTACTCCTCCCTCCACAGAAGCAAGTGTCCACATGCCAACGTCTTATTTATTCCACATATACTCCAGCCAACAGGCAGTCTGTCTGTCTATCTGCCTCGCTCTGTATCTCTCTGTCTATATGTCTCTGTCTCTGTCCCTGCCTGTCTGTCTGTCTGTCTGTCTGTCTGCCTGCCTGTCTGTCTGTCTGTCTGTCTGTCTGTCTGTCTGTCTGTGTCTGTCTGACATCCAGATGTCATCCACTGGAAAAGAATGTTTCCACAAACTCTTCCCCCTTCTCCTGTCCTCTGCTGCTGTTGTCGAGGACCCTGGGAACGCCGCCTGGGCCAAGCGGTACGGAATGATGTTTCATTACCCGGAATCTGAGCCCCTAATTTAACACACACCCATCTATAAAAACACCCTAAATGGAAGCCATCTGCCCGAACACCCATCAATGTTTCAGTAGGGTAAGAACTAGGACTTCATCCCCCCCCAAAAAAAAGAAGCATTCAAATAAAGTGACGGCTATAAAACAAGGTGACCCCATTATGAAGAAGAGCGGTCCCTCAAGCCAACCATGAACGTGACCACGGGTACGAATGTTAGCAAAGTCTTCATTTTCTTAGTCTCGGCTGATGAAAGACGGGTGGCCAGACCTCTGTTTTGCCCCTATGGGACCGTCGCACAAGCACGGCAGCACATTTGCAATCACCAGGCAACGTAAATAAATGTAAGGCAAGGTTTAGAAAAGTGTGGGACATGGTAGCCGATTGGTTAGAGCGCTCTCCTTGTAATGGAACACAGTACGAGTTCGAACCTCCTCCTCTGAGATGGTTAATATGTATAGGGATCTTGATCAAGTCCTTCACTCACAATTACTCAGTGCCATCGATTGATGTTTGGTCATATCATATTGGTTCTTATTAAATGAATAATAGTTAAGTAAGGCATGCATATGAAAAGGGTAAACGAAGACTCCGATGGTTTGGACATGTAGAGAATGCCAGTTGACAGATTCCCACACAGTGCATTACATGCAAGATTCGAAGGGAAAAGACACAAAGGCAGACCAAGGCTACGTTGGATAGATAATATAACTGAGGACAAAACATCACTTGGACTAACATTAAGGGGGGCAATAGACTTGACAAATGACCGAGGACAATGGAGATCATTTATTCGTACCCATCGCCGCAAAATGGCTGGCGTCAGGAACTGATGATGATGAAATAGGGCTAGGTATAGTAAATTATGGTACAGAAAAGGTACAATGTTTGCAAGGTAAGATAAGCCAATTAGTAAAATGATGGAGCATTACAAGTAGGCGAAATACAAGCAACAGTGTAGAATGGCCACAGGAAGACATCCTCAACACCTTCACACTAACATGTGGATCCTTGTAGCATTTCATAGTAAAAGCCCTGCATTAAATAACACACACACACATGAACTTCTGTAGGGCCAGGGTAACGCACTGACCCATTTTCATGGACTACAATATGTATTGTCATGGATTAAACCGTATAATTAAGCGCTAATATATAGTACTTGACAAATGACTGAGGCCAATGGAGATCATTTATTCGTACCCATCGCCGCCAAATGGTTGGCATCAGGAACTGATGATGATTATATGGTGAAGTTCATGCCTAGCGTGTGGGTGCATGTGATAGTCTAGTGGATAGCGTGGTGGACTGTCCACCGAGATGCCAGGGTTCAAATCGATAGAAGAGATGGCTAGGGAGAAGATTTGCTACCCACCCTCATATGCTGAGGTTAAGAAAACAAAGTCGAAGTCACTAATACTTCATGCCTATGCCTACCTCTCAGGCTAGTTTAAAGAACTACTCATCTTCTTCGACATGCTTAGTGCATGTGGACGGCTACCAAGTGTGTGTGTGACACTGTGCGTGTGTGTGTGTGTGTGTGTGTGTGTGTGTGCGTGTGTGTGTGTACGTGTCCCTGCATTCCTGCACTATCTGTTTGCTAACTACAACACAGGTTAGATCGGGGTCATAAAAATCGCCACCGGGTCATTCGAAAACTGCCCCGGAATGCAGTCAGCGTGCCCACCAGCAGAGCACAGCCTGACCGCAAAAAGGTGGCATAACAAGTCTTCCTTTGAAGTGACCTGCAGTCGATTCTGCTGCACTCAGCTGGGACAGGGTAAATTAATAATACATTCAGTTCATAGACATTGGACGCAGCCGCCCCCAAAGTTCAGCATAGAGTGCCTATTCATATTAGCAACGCCTCGGGGTTTTAGGTAGGGTACAATTTGGGAGTGGTACGTAGTTAACTAGTTATGTACCTAATACCATGGTAAGACCTGGATTTGTAAATACTTTCCTGGGGTGCAACTAATCCGGATGGGGCGGGGGGTGGTGTGACAGAATGAAGCATGAAGCGTCTTAGAAATTTCAGAGGGAAAGAAGAAATCACACAACCCTATATACTGTTGGTACGAGGCTCAGACGGCGAGGGAGAGAACTGGACCCTGCCCCCATATGCCGAGGCCAAGAAAAGCCCATTACTTATTGAACTGCTCTTCTTCCTCCTCTTCCTCCTGTACGTCTTCATCTTCTTCTTCCTCTTCTTCTCTAATTTCATTTCTAATTGTGATTTCTCTAGAACGGACCACTGAATCCCGTCTGGCCATTACGACAGAAAACGGCGCTATAGAAGCCCCTTTGGCATTACAGATCGATCCCTTGATCTTGCCTTACCTTATCTTCAGACTCAACTAGGTTTACATTTTGGAGGTTTAATTGAGTGTTTCCTGCAGGCCCGGTCAAGTCCAGCCAGTCGGCTCTTGATCCTAAATCTGCCTCAAGGAAGTATAATTGCTCCAATTCCCACCACAACAAACTGGGAACTAATTAAGGGATATGCCTCCGATTTCACTGAACAATAGTTGGTGTGTGTGTGTGCATGTTGTGTGTGTGTGTGTGTGTGTGTGTGTGTGTGTGTGTGTGTGTGTGTGTGTGTGTGTGTGTGTGTGTGTGTATTTGTTTGTGTGTGTGTGTGTGTGTGTGTGTGTGTGTGTGTGTGTGTGTGTGTGTGTGTGTGTGTGTGTGTGTGTGTGTGTGTGTGTGTGTGTGTGTGTGTGTGTGTGTGTGTGTGTGTGTGTGTGTGTGTGTGTGTGTGTGTGTGTGTGTGTGTGTGTGTGTGTGTGTGTGTGTGTGTGTGTGTGTGTGTGTGTGTGTGTGTGTGTGTGTGTGTGTGTGTGTGTGTGTGTGTGTGTGTGTGTGTGTGTGTGTGTGTGTGTGTGTGTGTGTATTTGTGTGTGTGTGGTTCATAGACCTTGGGTAAAAGGCCTAATTGCCAGACAAAGAACAGCTGGACGGAGCAATTAAACGGAAGTACAGCTCAAAAACCGATCTGCAAGGAACCCATGGCACTTAACCTGATTTGTTATATGACCAAAAGAGAAAGACCTCTAACAAATTACTTTGACAAACAAGGCTTTCAAACAAACAGTCCCACAGTTTCAACCACAGATGACCAATTTAACCCTTCAGCCATTAGGCTCATAACCCGACCATTCCACTCCACCGAATCTTTGTTCGTGCTATATAAAGTGTCTTCATAAATACATAGACACATGGGACACGGTGGCCGATTGGTTAGAGCCCTTGCCTTGTAATGCAGAGGGTAAGGGTTCGAACCTTCCTCTAAGATGGTCACTGTGTAGGGACCTTGAGCAAGTCCTTCACACAGAAGTTTATTCCCTTGCTGTCTGAACTTTCATAAACAACCAAGAAAACGTTTACTGGTGATTCTTCAACAACTATAAGGACTTTAGTTTAGTTGTTAGTCTGCTGGACTGTCAACTTTCAAGGGTAGAAATTTTTCTGCGACTTTTCTGCTCCACCTGCATTCCAACTTGGCTACAATGAGTACACTGACTGTCGGTGGGAAGATGGGACGATGCGGGAGAGGACTGGCCACCCGCCGTCATATGCAGAGGGTAAGAAAATGAAGTTGAAGTCCATAACACTTCTCCATACTCGTGGCTGCCAACTGGGGCTAGCTTACGGAGACTTCTTCTTCTCCACCTCCTCCTCCTCCTTCTCCCCCTCCTCCTCCTCCTCCTCCTCCTCCTTCCTATTCTTCTTTTTCACCTCCTCCTTCTCCTTCTCCTTCTCCTTCTCCTTCTCCTTCTCCTCCTCCTCCTCCTCCTCCTCCTCCTCCTCCTCCTCCTCCTCCTCCTCCTTCTTCTTCTTCTTCTTCTTCTTCTTCTTCTTCTTCTTCTTCTTCTTCTTCTTCTTCTTCTTCTTCTTCTTCTTCTTCTTACCCTCCTGCTCTACCTCTTCCTCCTTCTTATTCTTCTTCTCCATCTCCTCCTCCTCCTCCTCCCCTCCTCCTCCTCCTCCTCCTTCCCTCCTCCTCCTCCTCTGAACCTACTTCTTCGCCTTCTTCTTCTTCTCCTTCCCCTCCTCCTCCTCCAGCCTCCATCTTCTCCTCCTCCTCGTCCTTTTTCTTCAATAACTACACTGCATCTTGTAATAACTGTTTGTACAAACGGCTTGTAGACACGCAGCAGCCGGCCAATGTCTCGTGATAGACGAGATTCAACCGCCAAACACAGATGAGGCCACCGCCGCAGCAATTCCAACAGACGTTAAAAGGTGGCACAGTTACAAACAAGACCATACGACACAGCCCTACTTCACAGCTACGCAAGCGCATACACACATACGAACAGAGGCAGGCGGACTAAAGCAGACATACAATTAAACGGATCTCAGCACCTCGTCACGTCACGACAGCCCAGTGACAAACTCCAACTGCTTTCTACAACAGACACGATCATCAAAGTCCACTTGGCTCTGGTGTGGCATCCAGAGCAAAGAGAGCAAAGTGCTGAGTCGTAAAAGAGACACCGTCACAGCTTCCGAGGCAGCAGCTGTTAAAGTCTACACCACTTCAAAACCGTTTATTTCTTCAAGGTAACTCTTAGGCAACTCTTCTGTTTGTTGAGCACCTCTATCAACACCAGCCAGTCGCCTCTCTACACTGGTGGTGCCAGTCTCAAGCCTCGATAAAGGAGGAGGGCGGCGTCAACCGCCCTGGTAGCCATACGATCCGGTTAAACACTAGAAATTACTACTTCCACCACCACTGTCCGTACTCCACCACCACCACCACCATTACAACCACCACCCAATGTCAGGAGACCAAAGACAGATAAAGACTGAGGAGCTGTAAGTAAAGCTGCCATATTCCATGTAGAGTGTAGGGGAAGCGCTCATTGCTCATTCCTTCGGTCGGCCCTAAAGCCTACAATGGATGAATCCCAATGTCCTGGACACGGTGCCAGTGCATTGCAGGAATTCTGGTAAACTTACTTCCCAGAATAATAAGCCGGTACCAAATTCCACTGCTTGGTGACAGAGGCAGTTGTTTGCAAATAGCTTTCCCAGTTTTGTCACACAGAATCGAACCCCCCACCACACGATCAGTAACCAAGCGCGTTACCGATAGACCACGGTACTACGGTAGAGGTTGTTTTCTTTGTCAGCAATTGTCAACAACATAAACAACATAAACGTGGACGAATAAATTTATCAATGCATGTATATTTATATCAACAGGCACGCGAGGCAAAAGATCGGCCTGCTTGAAAGATAGACTTGAAGAGAGAAGACGACAAAAAGGATTGCTGGTTCAAGGCAGCCATAAATTTTAAAACAAAAAAAAACAATTAAGCATTGAAGAAAAGAACTTACGAGCAGTAAGAGTTGCCATGTGGAACGTAGGTGCACGGCCTGGCATTTCGACACGGGCTTGGCACGCAGGATTGAAAACCTAGAAACAGTAACAGATATAAAATGAGGTGAATTTCAGACTAGGTATTTGCCAGACATTTTAGTTTCACAACACCCTGTTGCCATTCGGCTGCCATGGACATGCTCTGCCGCCTGTCTCTGGTCTCTTTGGCACGGGACTCGGACCTCCGCTGGACATCAATCTCTGGACAACCCCTATGATACGATGCAGCACTCGTGAACAAGCTGGTACCCTGCACCAAGCTATAGTGCTTTAGGAATTTCGAGTTTACGCTTAAGACATGAAAACTGACTGCCCACTGAAGAATTTGAACCCAGTCTCCCACACGTCAGGTGGGGATACTCACCACCACTGAAAACAGAAGTCTCAGAATTACCATTAAGCAAGCAGCATTCATTCATTTATATAGCGGGCCCCTCCAAGATAAATACTCGAGGCCCTCCCAGCCCAATCTCAGAGGGAAAAAACAGTTCTCAAGTGTTTGTAAACAGTGCAAGCAGCATCCATAGCTAAATTGCACTGCACTTCCATACAGATAAATATCTACATCACACTATGTATTACAAGAGTGAAAACACAGAAAGATCAGAGAAGATTATCTCAGAGCTGTGCCATTGACTGGTGTATTATGCGTTACGTAATTGACTACATAACCATCAGATTAGATGAGATAAGATAGATCAGTTTAAAACTGTGCCATTGACAACTTTTCCTGTAGCTGAAAGAGATTACTACATGTATTAGAGAAATGCGGATCTGAGGCAAGGTTAGTCAGTCGCCAGGTGAAGAGCAGTTAGATATCCAGAAGTTTTAAAGCCAATGAGAATCATTGAGTTTTGAGGCATCTCTTAAAGGGAGTTGGAAAGTTGGAGAACTATATTTGCAGCCGGTTCCACTTGCCGGGGCAGCAGATAAATTGCCCAAGTAGATCTGTGTAATCCTTCTTGATGAAGGATACTTAGTCTATTCCCTAGTTTAGATATTGAAAACCAAAATTTAATCTTGAACTCCTATAATCATTACCAAAGAGTAACTAATTATTAAAGTTCAGAAGTCATCTAAGGCCACTTGTAATTACCAGCCAGATTTTTTGGTCTAGTTTTAGTCTAGACCATCAAAGTCTCGTGTATAATTTTAGGTTTCAACTCACTTTGGACTGAAAGGCCTAGATCGCCAGCACACCAGACAACTAAAGCCGTTTTGTTTACAGCGGCCGTAAATCTCTAGAACCCTTCAGGGTCCAATCTGAGCGAAAAATTAATACCTACAGGGCCGGTGGATCGTTCAGCCAAAGGTCTTCCATTCAGAGTCTTTCAGACATGTATTTATCAATGGACTGCTAACAAATTATCCGAGATCGTACAACGCTCGCACTCAACGGCAATAAACCGATCACAACCCAGAGATATTAATTGGGAGAATTATAGTCGAATCAGCCGGTAATCTCTAATGAGAAATAGCTGCCCATCAAGTTAACGACCCTCTCTGCTTTATCCTCACACTTGAACGCTGTCCCTTGCAGTAAGGTTCACTGGCTTCACCACGTGCTTATGCTTATTCAGCCATCATGTCTACAGTCCAACCTGGCTAACTCTGTCTCCTTTGCCAACTTCAATGCATATATATATATATATATATATATATATATATATATATATATATATATATATATATATATATATATATATATATCGTGTCTCTAAAAGAGACTCATCAAATGTGCTTCCGACCTAGGAACAGAAATCCCAAATGCAAAAAAATATTTAAATTTTCAAGGCCTGATAGAATAGAGATGAGGAAAGACCAAATAGGTCATGTCAGCAGGTGCTTGGCAACCTATTTCAGAAAGATGACCAACGCAGCCATAACCACTGCACTGTGGATGTTCTGGTTGAGGGAACAACCAGGTCACTGTCCAGCAGTGCAAAGAACTCTACGGTCAGGAATTGAAGAGACCAAGGTACATAACTTCCTGAGATAAGATGCTAACATATGTGTGTGCGTGTGTGAGTGCAGTGTCTTTTATATGAATGTATATATATGCATGCATGTATATAGGCCTATGTATGCATTTATGATATATATATAGCCTTAGTATGGTGAGCCTGCCTATATCCACATGCCTGCATTTTGTCCATACATCTGTCTCTCTGTCTATTTCTGTCTGTCTGTTTGTCTCTGTCTGTCTGTCTCTGTCAGACAGACAGAGACAGACAGACTGTCTCTCTCTGTCTGTCTGTCTGTCTGTCTGTCTGTCTGTCTGTCTGTCTGTCTGTCTGTCTGTAGTCCATCTCTGCCTGTCTGTCTGTCTCTGTCCGTCCGTCTGTCTGTCTCTGTCTGTCTGTCTGTCAGTCCCTCTCCCACATCCCTCACTCTGCAACAGTACTTAACTTGAAGACAAGGATGACATTAATTCTGATCTTTGTCAAAGAAATAGAAGAAGTCAGTTAAGAACAACTTCATGTCCATTCGAACTATTAATGATGGGATGACAACTGACCTATGGATGAATGAGACGACAACAGACCACAATATCACATCAAGATAACATCCACCATTTAGATTAATCGTAATCTCGAGATTTCTACAGTGCCCCAAAAAGCAAAGTTGCATGAACAAAGAACAAGCTTATTAACAGGCGCTTAGTCAATACAAAATTGGTACAAGAGAGGGGTAAGTTCCAGGTAAAGATCCAATTATGCCTCATCAATTGTATACCCAGTTTTCATTGTTAAATCTTTTTCAGACTGTCATACATACATACATACATACATACATACATACATACATACATACATACATACATACATACATACATACATACATACATACATACATACATACATACATACATACATACATACATACATACATACATACATACATACATACATACATACATACATACATACATACATACATACATACATACATACATACATACATACATACATACATACATACATACATACATACATACATACATACATACATACATACATACATACATACATACATACATACATACATACATACATACATACATACATACATACATACATACATACATACATACATACATACATACATACATACATACATACATACATACATACATACATACATACATACATACATACATACATACATACATACATACATACATACATACATACATACATACATACATACATACATACATACATACATACATACATACATACATACATACATACATACATACATACATACATACATACATACATACATACATACATACATACATACATACATACATACATACATACATACATACATACATACATACATACATACATACATACATACATACATACATACACACACACACACACACACACACACACACACACACACACACACACACACACACACACACACACACACACACACACACACACACACACACACACACACACACACACACACACACACACACACACACACACACACACACACACACACACACACACACACACACACACACACACACACACACACACACACACACACACACACACACACACACACACACACACATACATACATACATAAACACACACACACACACACACAAACACACTTGGGTCTTCAATTCAAACTACCAAACAACACAACTACCAAACAACACACACACACTAATTGTAACTGAAAAGCAATTTTAAACTGACTTCCGACTGAATTGTGCTATATAAGTTGTCTTCTGAACACTGCAGTCATTACTTCCCACTCAGCCAATGCACCACACACAGACACACACATACGCACACAGTCTCATGCATATTCATACTTGCATTTGAATTGGATACCAAGAGACAGGCAAGCTCCCAGTAATCAACACCACCCAGCAAAGCAAGGACATGTGTGTATGTGTGTATGTATGTGTGCACATATCAAATCATTCATCTAGCGCCTTTTCTGAACCCTCAGAGGCACCACACACGTCGATACCTAACTGAACTTCATGTAAAGACACTTTAAACCAAATCGCAAACCCAAACAACATAACACCACCCAGCAAAGCAAGGACATGTGTGTATGTGTGTATGTATGTGTGCACATATCAAATCATTCATCTAGCGCCTTTTCTGAACCCTCAGAGGCACCACACACGTCGATACCTAACTGAACTTCATGTAAAGACACTTTAAACCAAATCGCAAACCCAAACAACATAATGTTCAACACTAGACATGGCATCCATTTAAGGACTTCCTCTTGCTTTAACTGTCTGACATGTAACAGAACACATATAACAGACACAGACACACAGTCATACACACAGGCATACACACACAGCCATACACACAGCCATACACACAGCCATACAGAAAGGCATACACACAGCCATACACACAGGCTGTCAGGCATACACACACAGCCATACACACAGATATGCAGACAGGCATACACACAAACATACACACAGGTATACACACAGGCATACACACAGTCATACACACAAGCATACACACAGCCATACGCACAGCCATACACTCACAGGCATACATACACACACACAGGCATATAAGAATGCCAAAGATTCTCTCCATTGCATGTACGTTGTTGTACTGTATACACATACAAAGCATTCAATTCACAATGGCACACAAAGCGTGAAACATGGCATACCTGGCATACTTTGTCCAATGCACAACGTGTTAAACGTAACATAAAACTACTATTATGTGCCTTTGTGCAGTTCTTAAAAGGCGCTTTAAAAATGTTCCAGTGCAGATCAGCCACTCTGTAAAGTCATGCAAAGTGTGGTGACTGCATGGGTTACTTGTGATTCCGCACTTTAAAGGTTACTTTTGGTTCTCCACTTTGTGGGCTACTTGTGGTTCCGCACTTTGTGGGTTACTTGTGGTTCCGCACTTTGTGGGTAACTTGTGGTTCTACACTTTGTGGGCTGCTTGTGGTTATGTGTGGTTCAACTTTGTTGATTACTAGTGGTTCAGCACTTTGTGGCCAAAAGAACCTTTACATCACTAGAGGAAGAGCTTTGCAAAGGTTTCAGTTAGAACACCCTCCATGAAGTCTTAATACCTACTTTCCTATATATTTAAAAGCAGAGTGCTTGGAACATCTGATAGAATATAACAACCCTTAGAGCACACACAGGTCTCATACAGGTAAACCAGTGGCTCAGACAGGAAACAACAGTAGGCCACCCAAGTGACACTTAACCTCCACCCTTTGAGTGAATTAAGCCAATTATAACAGCCCCTTACACTGTGTTGACCCCAACAGCCAATGGCCTCTATGCAAACTGTGCTACCCAAAAGCATACCCCTATAAACACAGCAAGTATTCTTAGAATTCTGTATGAGGAGTTTCGAAATCGTAATCATAATCGTAAACTCCAAATTCCAAAGCGCACTTGAAGGCTAAGCACAGGGCATCAGTTTATTCACGAGCGCTGCGTCAAGTCCGAGGGGTTTTCCAAAGTGTAGTCAAAAGGAGATTCAAGTCCGTTTGCCAGGGGGTCGAGATCAAGAGGAAGGTTAGTTTTAAGTTATTACCATTGAAACACAGATCAAATACAGCCGGACTTATTTCTTTACCCAGGGCAAAGTTCGATTTTCAGATAACAATTGATGTTGAACATGCCAACAATGTACCCTTGAGATGAATTAATGAATTTACATGTGTCATGAACTTGTCATGAAGACGAGTGAGTTCATAACAAATAGACACCTTTCCCTGCGATCTTTCACAGCAATTATCTTCTCGCTGTTGCTCAGTGTTTGCCCCTCAGTGTTTGCCCACACACACATCTCATGACCAACTTGTCACAAATCACATGGCTAGAGCAATATAATTAGCACCGAACCCTCGTTTCGACCGCTTGTCCTAACCCGGCCACCCTCACATTTACAATACTCCTTAACAATTAAACCCAGAAATTAACTTTATCGACAAAATTGGGCTCACATCTGACCCATATCATAGCCTATGCCTCTACCTTGCTCGCCCACATGGCCATGGTCACTAGTTTAAATTCGACTCTGCTTTACCTGAACTTTCATCTTTCATCCAGATACGATCGCCAAACCCAAACTTAGAAAAACCTCAACAAGCGTTACATAACCTGGACAGGTTAACCCAAAAACTTGAACCCAAACCCACACACCTAGGCAACTGAAGAACGCAACAGTTATTTACCTGCCACGGCCAAACTCGCGCCAAATACAAGCGCAAAAACTACGGACAAACTGCTCGCTCGACCCATCTATGCAGTCGGGGTCGGCTTCATCGTAATCCAGCGGACGTCCGATCGAATCCGCCGTCGATTTTGTGCGAATTTCGACCGATTTTGTGAGAAGTTTAACTTTTAATCGCAACTTTGTCCGATTTTGCTAAACGCCAATCGTCTGCGTCGTTTACAACTTTCGTCGTCGGACTACTTGGCTGTAGGACGGCGCAGTCACAGGCCACGCCCACCGCGCCAGGCCAATGGACAATCGCACCAGCAGAGGCGCTGTCGCCGAGCTATTGCCTCGGCCAGCCCTACTCACATAGGCGTAATTTGTGGGGGTACGAGGGGTACCCGTATTTTGGTACCCCCCACTTTTTGGACCAAAGTTGTGCCCCTGCCTACTCAAAGTAGTTGTGGTAGTGCCAGTCCCAAGCCTGGAGCAAGGAGGAGGGCGACGCTGATCATCTTGTTACGACACAGCGTCGTTAGACAGAAGCTACTAGCAGTCCCTTAGGCCTAAGCTAAAACTGAGAAACTGACATGGGTATGAAATGTTCGTGCCTTCGCTTTCTTAGCCTCGGCATAAGAGTGCGGGTGGCCAGTCCTCTCCTTCGCCGTCTCATCTTCCGACCGACAGTGTACGGTCATGTATACTCATTATAGCTGAGTTGGCTTGTGGATGCAAGTGAAGTGATACAAGTGAAGCAGAAATCGCGAAACATAGTTCGGTCCTGGCAGAGATTTGAACCCTCGCGTCTTAGTTGACAGCCCAGAGGACTAACCGTTAGTCCACAGCGCACTCCTCGTAAAAATTAAACCAAGAAATGTACAAGCTGACGTTTTTCTATAGCGACGGTGTGGTTGGCCTCGACCTTCTGTTCATTTTAATAATAGTAGTTATAATAAAATATTCGTTTATTAAATTCAAACTGACAAGTACGCAGTAAGTTTACATGACATAGTAGTAACAGATAATAACAAGTTTAACAGGAGTTTAACAAGAGTCGAATTTAACTGTAGGTATACAATGAATTGATCGGATGACATCCCTCACCAACGCCGCCCGATTGAACGGGTGCTCGGCCATTTAAGGTCTCCGTATCCCCGTGGAGGACCGTGCTGGCCTGAGATCTAAGAACTTCTGTAGCGCCACAATCTCGATGATCAAGGCATCATTAGATGGCTGCAGCTAAGCAAAATCGTTGTGCATGTGAAGTTCCAAGGTGAGTCCGGTCTAAAGCCATGAGGGAATCCGTGAAGACACGGAAACAGTCAACAGGCTATGTATTGTATTGTATTGTATTGTATTGTATTGTATTGTATTGTATTGTATTCGGACATTTATAAAGCGCTTCTAGCGGGAGAGCCATTCAGAAGCGCTCCGAGTGCGAGAGATCACAAGAGAGAAGAAACATGTTCTAATTAAGGCAAAGCAGAAAGAGAATAGAGGAACGAACAAACGGCGGAAGCTCATTCCAAAGAGCAGGGCCAGTGGAAGCAAAAGACCTAGATTGAGCCAGAGAAGTCCTGACACGGGGAACGAGGAGGTCCAGACGGTCAGAAGAACGAAGAGGACGGAGAGGAGCAGCAGAGTGAAGGCGAAGAATTAAGTCACATAGATATTGCAGCCTCCTTCAGTGGCGACGATCTTGTCTGAGAGGTGGGGGGGGGGGCAAAGTCGGCCACGATCTCGTCGACGACGGTTTTTTTTAAATCTTCTCCCCCCCAAAAAATTTTTCTGCCGCTTCATCTCCGAATCCGAAAAATTTCGCTTTCATCTCCAAAAAAAGTTGATGACCTTTTTTTAGTCCTCCGCCTACTTTCGTTACATCTTCATCTTCAGAAATCATACCTTCAAAATTACTATCGTACCTTCAAAATAACTTACGACCTTTTTTGGGCAATTCGTCAAACAAATTTCTTACCTTTTTTCCTTCTTTTCCACAATCTTAGTACTTTTTTCCTTGAAATTTGGGGGGACACTTCTCCTCAAAACAACTTATCTGGTCAAAAAACCACAGAAAACTCATTTTCGCCCTCGCACACAATTGCATTTTATGACCTTTTTTGGTGTATCTTCAAAATTTGGGGGTCCGATGTATGGCGTGTCCCCCACTCTTAAAGGTGGGAGTCTTGTCCCCCGACACCCCCCCCCCCCGGATCGCCGCCCACGGCCTCCTTCCGCTGAGTATATAGCCAGTAGTCAGAACATACGACTCAGAGATCCTGAGTGGCCGAGTGGGTTTGTAGCCCGCTAGCCACGCCGGCGGCCCGGGTTCGATTCCCGGTCGGTCGGTTTCTCAGAGATTAATTTCTCGGATCTTTACTGCGGGTGGCTCGGTCGCAATATAAACGTGGAGTACGAGGTTGTACTCTGCCTCCGACACTGATCATCTTCGATATGAAAAAGTGTCGTTAAGCCGATATACAACATACGACTCAGAAAAATTTCATTCAATATACGTTTATTCGAATCAAACAGTTGACATAAATTGCTCGTGGCGCTTCGGCGTGAAAACTCCGACACAGTATCAATGCTGTAGTCGGGAGTGCCTCTGAGTAGTAGCAGACTTCGAGAGGCGCTATAGAAATATACGGAATAAATAAATAAATAAAATAAACGCAACTTCGTACAATTGAGGGGAAGTATACAGAGTAACTATTAAAGTTAGCGGTAATTCTGTTCATATAGAATTCCAAAGATTAAGTTTGTTCATCCCCTAAAGCAGGCAGAGTAAACACATGAGAGTGGGGGCGGGGTGGAGGGGGCGGAGATCGCATGGCTGCATGGGAAAAGGCTCCGGAGCACATATGGGACGGGAAAAGGAGAATCCCCGCCTGCAGGAGGCGATCCTCAGCCACGTGGCCCACGCCCGTCAGGCACTCGATCTCTCATGACTTTTTGGTCTTTCAGGTGAATCACGTAGGGCTATTTCGTGATGCATTTTGTTTCGTTGCGTCATTCCTAGTACATCAATCTTCTGTCAGATTTCCTTCCCACGAGATCTCACATGTGCTTTGCATACGCATCATGATCAACCTTTGGCGTAGAGATATTAATTGCAAAATAACAATGTGTATGTATATGTATGTATGCATGGATGTATGTATATATATAAATATATATGTGTGCATATCTGTATGCATGTGTGTATGCATGTATGTTATGTATAGAACTATGTATGTAAAAACTATGTATGTAAACCTATGCAGAGGCGTCTACACCTTGGAAACCTTGAAACAAATGCTCCATCCAAGAAAAACGGGGGAGGGGGAAGACCTGTCAGTTTGTGTACCAGCATCAACGGGGGTTGAGGGGGCGGTGAAGAGGAGGGGGAAGGGAAGAGGAGGGGACGTTGCTCCAATGACTTCGAGGGGGATAGACGCCGCTGGTCCTACCCATGCATGTGTTTATGAATGTATGTATGTACGCATATGTGTGTATGCATGTACGCATGCATACATGTAAGCCTATGCATATGTCTACGTATGTATGTATGTGTGTGTGTGTGTGTGTGTGTGTGTGTGTGTGTGTGTGTGTGTGTGTGTGTGTGTGTGTGTGTGTGTGTGTGTGTGTGTGTGTGTGTGTGTGTGTGTGTGTGTGTGTGTGTGTGTGTGTGTGTGTGTGTGTGTGTGTGTGTGTGTGTGTGTGTGTGTGTGTGTGTGTGTGTGTGTGTGTGTGTGTGTGTGTGTGTGTGTGTGTGTGTGTGTGTGTGTGTGTGTGTGTGTGTGTGTGTGTGTGTATGTATGTATGTATGTATGTATGTATGTATGTATGTATGTATGTATGTATGTATGTATGTATGTATATATGTATGTATGTGTGTGTGTATGTCTGTGCGTATGTATGCATGCATGCAAATGTTCTCTAACACAGACCTCTATAGAAGAGACATTCCATAACGCGTGATTATCTATCTTGTCCGACTCAATGCGATTTACTTGTGTGCGGCGCAGGGTCCTGTCAATCACCGGACAGGTAAGCCCAAGGCCGTCGCTTTGAGTTGACGTCGTATACGTTTAGTTTATGTGTGTTCTACGAAGTCCAAGACTGACCCTGACAAGGCAACCAGGTGCTCAGGCACGTTGCCACCTATCGAGGGAGCGAGTGCAGCACGCGGGTGAACGTATGCCTATCAATGGTATTGCACGCGCAGTTTGTTTAATGCACGTTCGCTCATTATGACTTAAACCAACAACACGGCAATCGGTCCACATCGGACAGACGTTTTCAAACTATTTCGAATTGAAAGCCTAGATATAGTAAACATTTGTGAACGTGTCGATGAGTGTCGTATTACTACGCCGCTTGCTTTGTAGTAGAGTGGAGTTGAAGCGTCGAAATCAATGCGTCGATGATCGATCGGACAAAAGAGATCGATTGACGGACGGAGAAGAGAGGAACGCCCATAACTCCTTCAGACTAGGTATACCCTCCCTTCCTCGCCACCGACCTACACTAGGCTTCTCCATGCATAGCGCAACGAGTTCATAGGTCTTTCTGCATTGCAAACCCTGGAGGCCGCGGCGGCGCCCGAATTTTGAATGGGGGGGGGGGTAGAAGATAATAATGATTATAAAGAGGAAGAGAAAGAGGAAGATGATGATGATGAAGAGTAAGAGAAAGAAGAAAAGGAGGAGGAATAGGAGTAGGAGGAAGAGGAGGAGAAGGAGGAGGAGGAGAAGAAGGTTGTGGTGGTGGTGGTGGTTGTGGTGGTATTGGTGGAAGAGGAGGAGGATTTGGAGGAAGAAGAAGAGGAGGAAGAGGGGAAGAGGAGGAGGCATTTGTGGGCCTGGTGGAGAAGGAAGAAGAGAGGAAGAGTAGGAAGGAAAAGAAGAAGGAGGAGGAGAAAAAAATAGGAGGAGGAGGATGTGTTAGTGCATAAGGCATCAGCCGATGGCGCACCAAAACCAAGACAGATCAAACGGAACTATTGCGCTATATAAACTCATGACTCAACGCACGAGTTGATTGTAACATAAACTCATTCAATGCAAACGTAACGCAACCTGTGTAACGTAAACATGCGTTTCTGTCACGTGGACTCCACTACGATTGTAGGCGCTATAGAAGTCATTTGCATCTGTACATTTGTATAGCGCCATATGGAAATCCCAGTCATTAATGTAATGTAAACTTAAGATGTTGAACTTTCACGCTGCCAGTGACAGTGTATATAGGAGCGCTAAATGAGTCAACTTCTATGACGCCTCATCCAATACGCTTAATCGTTCCTTTAACAACTACCAATACAGATCGTTCAATTTATCTAGCGCACTGATAAAGACTAAACTAACATCAGTCACGTTCCCTCACATACCAGAAGCTATAGGTGCATGATCCGCCTTTTGTTGCGGTGTTCCAGCGAGTATTTTCATATACTTCTGCTCCTTGCAAGGATGGATCCTCTTCCGAAGAAGCTATCAACCAGAAGCTCCCACGATGCCCCAACTCCACCGTTCCTCTCCCCCGACGACAGACGGGGCTTCCCGGTCGGCCAATTAGGACGTGACCACGATTAAGAAGAATTCATTTAGCACCTAATTTATGAGAAGCGGTGACGCAGCAACGAAACACGGAGAATAGATTATGGAGGCGACGATGATTATCATATATATATATATATATATATATATATATATATATATATATATATATATATATATATGTTTATAGGGCGATTTCATTAACAAGTCTAATTAAGTTGACGGCGTTGAATCGGCGATGAATAGATTAGGAGCAACTTTCTCTCATAGATTACATTAACTAAGTATGTGTATACATTGTATTGTATTGTATTGTATTGCATGGTATTGTATTGTATTGTATTGTATGGCATTGTATAGAGTAACTGTAGTTGAAATCTTTATTGCGCCGCTAAATGTGATCCATGTTATTCTGTGCATATATATATGTACTTACACATATATGAAGTAAAGCAGCAATGGTTATGATAGCGACTTCATTTTCTTAGCTTCAGCCTATATATAAAGGCGGCTGACCGGTCCTCTACTGCCCTCTTCACTTCCCACCGACAGTGTACGGTCAATGTACTAATTATAAATAACTGAGTTGGGTATAAAGGGCGCAAATAGAGAAGAAATCTCGAAATAAGTTTCTGACCTGACGGGGATTTGAATCCCTTACCTATCGGTTGTCAGTTCATCACGCTAACAACTATGGAGTCCAGTGCCTCCCAAAGTAGGCTATACTGGTCCGCGGACCGGTGCCTATCCGCAAAACGAGTCAAGAAACTGGACAAAAAGACAATAGACGTTTCCTCTATTAGGTCTCGCTTCGAACTATCTTCAAAACCCCGATTGTCACGCAATGAAAACCATATTTTCATATACACATAAATTAAAAGATTTGTTATGGGAGTAAATGTATTTCAGCTATTGTATGTATGTATGTATGTATGTATGTATGTATGTATGTATGTATGTATGTATGTATGTATGTATGTATGTATGTATGTATGTATGTATGTATGTATGTATGTATGTATGTATGTATGTATGTATGTATGTATGTATGTATGTATGTATGTATGTATGTATGTATGTATGTATGTATGTATGTATGTATGTATTGTATGTATTATGTAAGACGGGTCTTGGTAGCTAAAGCCGTTTCTGTTGGGCTACGAAGGTTAAGATTACGAAAGGCGTTTACAAGGATTTAGTAGACATTGGTTGCTGAAGCATTCGCTAGAGGTCAACCCTATTATTCTGAGCTCCATCTGGCGAGTTATTTATCTTATTCCATATTCATGTGTGTCATGTGTTATTTCTATGTTTTTTGTATTGTACTGCATTGTATTGTATTGTTTTGCAGTGTACTGTTTTGTATTGTATAGTATCGTTTTGTATTGTATTGTAAAATGTATTGTAATGCCAGAGTTGCACTGTATTCTCCCTCTATTGATAGTTAGACGAACAGTGATCGAAAGATGTCGCACTGTTCTGTTTGGAATGTGGCCACCTGGCGAGTGTCGGAATAGTCCTGAAACTTCCTATAGCGATTCCATTTCAATACGTCGTTCTGTTTCAGAGTCCTCGTCGTTTTAAGTACCTTAATATGGAAGCTGGACTGTTTTCCTGTTCGATCGTCCATTAAATCTCTGGTATTCGCTGCTGAATTAATTTTGTGCTGACAGTCCTCTCAGGGTTAGGGGTAGGGTTAGGGTTAGACTGATACTTTAAAATCCCATCTCTTGGAACTTGCGTGTTACCAGCCAACCGTGTCATGCGTTCTCTCTGCCTCTGTTCTACTTGAGCTGGCACATGTGTCGCGATGGGCTGCAGAATACGATCTGAAGCTCAATCATGGGAAATCTCGTGAGATGTTAATCCGACGCGGATAGCAATTGGTTTAATAAAGAATATTCTTATCTTTATCTTATCTTGATCGGATTTCAAGGTTCACTCGATTGTGATTTCGATAGTGGGATCAGTTCGATCGAGGCAACTATCGATTCGTTATTGTCTTCAACATAATGATAACGAAGTCGTTAGATTAGATTGGGGGTATTTCAGTGGTATCGGGTAACCCTGGTCCCTAGATCATGCGAAGCGATTTACATCCCGGCCAAGCCTAGTTGGCGTGTTGGATTCAATTCAAATCAAATCAAATCCGTTTTTATTACAACACACAAACTGCAGATTAACAGTGACAGAAAACAACAATTATCAGTTTAGTGTTATAAAAGGATGTCCCTAAGGGACAAGTCCCGCTAAAATGGGACACCCTGAGAGGTCGGCCGTTCAAATTTCCATCAGAGCAGAAGTTTGTTCTTTTACTTGACTGTCAATCGAGAGGACGGGGGTTCAAATCTTCGCCGGGGCAAAAATTGTATTCGAGATTTCTGCTCCAGCTGCGCCCTCTAGCCAACTCAGCTAAAATGAGCACGCTGACCGTACACTGTTGTTTGAGAGATCAGGCATTGAGGGAGGAACTGGTCACTCGTCATCATATGCCGAGGCTAAGAAAAAGAAGTCGAGAACACTTCAAACCGTGACATATAATTTCTGGCAATCAGTCCTCTCCTCACCGCCTGATCTTCACATCCACACTGTGCGGTCAATGTATTCATTTCATAGATGATTCCCAAGGGGGCGCACATGAGCCAGAAATCTCGAAGCGTCGTTCTAACGTGAGGGGAGTTTTAACGCCTACGCCTGGGTTGACTGCACAGAGCGATAATCACTAGATCACCGCGAACAAACATCCGAACAATTCGATGATGATGATGATGATGATGATGATGATGATGATGCCAACTGTCACGACGTAGTCGTCACTGTCATCATTCGTCGTCATCATCATCATCATCGCTTGTTTAGTCAATCCCTATTCGTCGGACACATCCGTCAATCGCGATCCGTCATACAATCCGACCGATTTGTTTATCGTCAAAACATCGGCCGACAAGCCCCGCCAAATCGAAGCTGTTTTCTCACCAAATTGGACAAACTCGCGAAATTGGAAAGCGCCTCTTTGAATCAACACCCGTCCCGTATTCAGAAGCAACATCGCCCGGTTGCACGCGACCCCCCTAACCCATTCGTCATCCAAGGGACCTTTCGCAGCGACAGGCGTCCGATCCCGGACGAGAGGCCCCCGCCGACCGTCCGGCTCTCCCTTACCTCGACCGTGCGCCGGCGCAGGCCACAGTCGACTCAACAGCGCGACTGCAGTGTCGCCTTCCTGCACGATCTCGACCTCTTCCACTGCTGCTTCGAGTATGCTCGGAGATTATTCAGTTTCGATATGGAACACGAGCGTGCAGCACAGGCAGAGTGAGAAGTAGAAGATTTAACGCGAACCGTTAGGATTTATAATAAAACCGTAAGGCATACAATTTGTTGGAATGCAAAGTTGCAATTGTGATGTTTTAAGAATTTAACGACGAGACTGTACTAGAATCGACTGGGAAACCAATAAAAGTGTTAAATTGTATTTAGAAATTTCTATCCAAGGCCACTCTGAGAAAAGCTCATGGGTCTTTACGCTCGCCTACATGTATACGATCTAAAATGCCACAAAGAAGAGAAATTTCACGAGTAGGCAAAACAGTGCATAGACAACTAGGAGAGTGACAAGTGTGGTTGTCCCATGCACACACGCGTGTGACCAGACCAAAGAATTTCCATTGAAGCTGACAATATGACTCTATACGTCTCTGTGGATGGTCAAATGGATGATGACTTTGAATGCGATTTAACTCTAAGCGACTATCGACTGATGACTTGGACACTATTATAACGGCGCTATAGAAATCATTAGATTAGATTAGATTGGATTGGATTGGATTGGATTTGATTGGATTTGATTGGATTTGATTGGATTGGATTGGATTGGATTTGATTGGATTTGATTGGATTTGATTGGATTTGATTGGAGTGGATTGGATTGGATTTGATTGGATTTGATTGGATTTGATTGGAGTGGATTGGATTGGATTTGATTGGAGTGGATTGGATTGGATTGGAGTGGATTGGATTGGATTGGATTGGATTTGATTGGATTTGATTGGATTTGATTGGATTGGATTGGATTGGATTGGATTGGATTGGATTGGATTGGATTGGATTTGATTGGATTTGATTGGATTTGATTGGAGTGGATTGGATTGGATTTGATTGGATTGGATTGGATTTGATTGGAGTGGATTGGATTGGATTTGATTGGAGTGGATTGGATTGGATTGGATTGGAGTGGATTGGATTGGATTGGATTGGAGTGGATTGGATTGGATTTGATTGGAGTGGATTGGATTGGACTTGATTGGAGTGGATTGGATTGGATTGGAGTGGATTGGATTGGATTTGATTGGAGTGGATTGGATTGGATTGGATTGGAGTGGATTGGATTGGATTGGATTGGAGTGGATTGGATTGGAGTGGATTGGATTGGATTGGATTGGAGTGGATTGGATTGGATTTGATTGGATTTGATTGGAGTGGATTGGATTGGATTGGATTGGATTGGATTGGATTGGAGTGGATTGGATTGGATTGGATTGGATTGACGACACGTGGACGACTTCGGATCAAGTGTAGAATAATTACGAACTGAATCATTATCATAGGCGTAGACTCGGGGGAGGGGGAGCCGGGGCACGCCCCCCCAATAATTAAGATGGACTGTACTGTACACCCAGTGCAACAAGTGTAGGATGAATAACCAAATCTCCCCCTTCCCCCATATTTTGAACAAGTTTATTTACCATTACTTGACAATTTTCCAATTAACTGTAAATGGAAACATTCCAAGCGATTGGCGATGTAGGTGAATTGTTCCTTTAAAAAAAACGACCAAACAGCTCCCGAACATTTGACCAGTGCTGCGCGCACTTCTCGCAATTAAGCTCTGAGCGTGTACGGAGCAGAAGTGGAAGGCGCCCTTGGTTCGCTGGACCCCGTTAAAGATGAGAGCAGCCGGGGTTTGAAGTCCTGTCCGAGGGCGGAACATCTGTTCCGCTAATCGGAACAATTCATGGCGAACGATTAGAGATCAAATGTCACCGTTCCGTACCCTTCCGTTCACCCCCCCTCCGGATCCTGATGAGATGCATCTCCACACTGATGCGTGTCCGTTTGGGTCACGGTTGATCGTGTGCGTGTGTGTGTGGGGGAGCAGGTGGTCGAAAGGGGTGGGGTTGAAGACTACGGGGTCACGCATGAACGCCTCTCGTTGATGCTCTTCCATAAGAGGTACAAAGAAAATTAATGTAACAGGGCAATACAATTCAATGCCATGGAATACAACATGAAACAATACGATACAATGCATGAAAATACAGTCCTATATATACAATACTATACAATATAATACAATACGATGCAATACAATAACATAAAATAATGGACAATGCAACACAATTGTATGTATACAATACATAGGATACAATACAATGCCATACAATACAACATGATACAATACTATACAATACAGTATAATGCATTACTATACAATACTATAGAAAACAATAAAATACTAGACAATGCAGCACAGTTCAATAGAATAAATACAATGCAATGTAATACAATAAAATGCAAAACAATGAATTAAAACACAATACAATACATCGCAATAGAACATAACAGTAAACTGTCACAATGAAACGCAATACTACACGTTGCAATAAAAGGCTTTGTCTCAACACCACAGCACATTACAGTTTTGCATATTGATATCTGTTTCCTACAAGGTACTGCTTAAAGATTGAAATCACCCGGCAGTCTCTCATTCGAGGATCACATGGCATAGAGTTTTCTATGTAGTTCCCATAGAGTTGAACGTAAAATAGTCCTTTAATCGAAGGTCACGTGGCATAGAGTTTTCGATATAATTGCCATAGAACTGAGCATCAAGATGTCGCCCAGACCCGTCCGGGAATTGGTAATTGCAGACAATAACGACATAATCTCGGTCCATGCGACGTCCAGTCCTTTGAAGCTGATCCGGGACATGCGCTGCTGTCGTAGGCCTGCTGAAGATCACAGCTCGCCTCCAATTTCCTTTATTAAAGCTCAACCTCTCGCGAGATTCACGTGGGACTATATCGCTGGCACCGCCCGACCGGGTGGCGTGTTCCTCCGCCAATTATGATCACCTGCGGGATGATCGCCGAACACGACTCCGGGTAATCTAATTTCCCGATTACCCCTCTGATCGCGGGTAACAAAGATTTAAGGAATATTAAAGATCGCGGTTTGATTCGATTTCCTTCAAAACGCTTGGATCGTTGGCGACAGAGGTTAATCTCATCAGTGTGCTGACAAGATGGCCGCCTGACGCTCATGATTCGGCCAAGAAATTTCATTCGAAGGGCCTTTGAACCGGGAAAATTGAAGTCACTGGCGTCCTCCTTTGAAATACGTCCAAGTCCAGAGTCAGGTCTCTTCGGAGAAAGTCGTCGACATTCGTCACAACGACTGTAGTCTCGTTAGAGTTGTTGGTCGGAAGTGTTCCAGAGCGATTGATACGGACTCAGAATTCGCTGCGTGAGCATTCACCTGCGTAATTAACATCAACTGAAAGTGCTATGGGCTGAATCCGAAAAAAACATAGCTGGGTTTGGCCGTTCTGTATAGTCAAGGTGTCGTCTCTAGGTAACACTCTTGGTGGTCTCTTGGTAACACTCTTGGTGGTCTCTAGGTAAAACTCTTGGTGGTCTCTTGGTAACACTCTTGGTCAATGATCATGCGGTTACGGGGTAGACTCCGTGTAACGACACTTGCGCATATTTTCCTGTGTCACAAGTAGTATGAATTGGTAGCGGCATGTGCATGCATGTATGATTGTATGTATGGGTGTATATATAATCTGTGCATGCATGTATGTATGTGTGAGTATATATAATCTGTGTATGCATGTATAATGTATGGTATGTATGTCTCTTGGTAACACTCTGCATGTGTATGGAGCAGACGGGGACGGCGAAGTAGGACGTATCAACGACGAGTTCGGCTCACCCTAGCGTGGCTGACCGAGGCGAAGGCAAAGGCGACGTCGACGCTGAGACGCATCAGACATGACGGGAAGACGGGTGACGTAGGATATTGCAGTAACAAATAAAACAAAATAGCAAAGGGTAGAATCAGTTACAGCATGTAATACTATGTATCTATATAGCTGTGTAGCGGCTGTCTGATGTTGGTCCTGCCGAGTATGCTGCCCTCGAACGGTTGACCGGCCCACCGCCCGATGAGGGCCAGGGCGACCCTTAGACTAAGTCAACCAACTGCAGAAGACTCGTCATTTTCACAAAGTTTATTCTTTATCAATGTCAACATACAGCATACACCAACGAGCAGCAACAACTCTCTCCCCTCTCTGTGTCTCTGTGTCTCTGTCTCTCTGGCACTGTCTCTGCCTCTGTCTGTCTGGCTCTGTCTCTGTCTGTCTGTCTGTCTGTCTGTCTGTCTCTCTATCTGTCTCTGCCTCTGTCTCTGTGTCTGCCTGTCTCTGTCTCTGTCTGTCTGTCTGTCTGTGTCTGCGTCTGTCTGTGTCTGTGTCTGTGTCTGTCTGTCTGTCTGTCTGTCTGTCTGTCTGTCTGTCTGTCTGTCTGTCTGTCTGTCTGTCTCTCTCTCTCTCTCTCTCTCTCTCTCTCTCTCTCTCTCTCTCTCTCTCTCTCTCTCTCTCTCTCTAAAGTCTAAACTCTAAACATAATGCCGCTCTTTTATGTATTCTTGTAAGGGGGTTGTCCTTCTGACATAGGCCATAGACTTCTACGTGTACATAGATAGCCAGATAGCGTCTGTCCATATAAGACCATCCATCTCTTTACCATTTTTGTTGATGTAACTTCAGCTGCCCCTTAGTCATCCTCTCCCGCCCTCCTGCTCTGAAGTCATAGGCTTCTCCCATTACACTCTCCCCTTCTCTCTTCTCTCCGCATCTGTCTCGCTCCGTCTCTCTGTCTCTGTCTCTGTCTTTCTCTGTCTTTGTCTATACTCTCTCTTTCTGTCTCACTCTCACGTCCTTTCCACACCTCTTTTGCGCCGTCTGTGTCTGTTTGTCTGTCTGTCTGTCTGTCTCTCTCTCTCACTCTTTCCATACCTCTCTCGCACCGTTTGTGTCTGTTTGTCTGTGTGTCTGTCCGTCTATCTGGCTGTGTGTCTGTCTGCTTGTCTCTCTCCTCCGTTTACCCACAACAGGTGTGTATATATGTATTTATCATGCAATTATGTAGCTATGTATGCATGTATGTATGTATGTATGTATGTATCTTATCTTATCTTATATAATTATTTATAAAGCGCCTCTCACAGCATAGACTATTCAGAGGCGCTCCCAGCGTGTCAGCCTCGAGGGAAAAGAAAGGTCTTTAAGCAGCGGAGAGAAGAAGGCGAGATCCCAAGCAAAATCTTGCTACGGAGAGAGGGGGGCAGGTCATTCCAAAGGGAAGGGCCAAGGATGGCAAACGCACGATGCTGAGCCATCGAAGTCCTTGCACGAGGGACAAGCAGATCAAGGCGGTCAGCAGACCGAAGAGGGCGGGAAGACAGAGCAGATAGAGGTTTGCGCATTAGGTCACAGAGGTATTTAGGAGCTTTTCCCAGTTGAGTCCTAGAGACCAGGAGAAGAACCTTGTATTGGATGCGGGAAGCAACAGGAAGCCAGTGAAGTACATCAGTCATAAAGGTAGTTATGTGAGAGAAGCGAGGAAAACGGGCAATGAGCCTGGCAGCCGCATTCAGAACAGACTGCAGAGATGAAAGGCGCGCTTTAGGGAGCCCAGCAAACAATGAATTGCAATAGTCAATGCGGCAGCAAATGAAGGCATGGACCATAGTAGTAAACACTGAAGGAGAAACTGATCTTCTTACAGCCCTCAAACGCCTCAGATGATAGAAACAGGAACGTGTCAGATGGGAGAGGTGTTCAGAAAACGAGAGGGTACTATCAAGGGTGACACCCAAATCCCGAACACTGGATGAAAATGAAAAAGCAGGGTATATTGACGACAGAAGTGGGATATCAAGTTTAGAAAGTTGCTGTTTAGTGCCAAACCAGATCAGTTGGGTCTTAGAAGAGTTAAGGTTAAGTCGATTTGATGACATCCAAGAGTGGAGATCATGTGACAGGGAATCAATGGATCCAACAAGGGAGATCTGCTGAGAGGATGGGCCTTGGACAAAGATCTGAACATCATCTGCATAAAGTATGAGCGTTTGTCTTATACTAATAAAAGATTACTTACTTACTTAAAGGTGACCAGAGGTAAAGTGTTTAGTAAATATAGAAGGAATGTCAGCTGTGTAGAGTAAGTACAGAATGGGGCCAAGGACAGAACCCTGTGGGACACCATACTCAACTCTAACCCAGGCAGTTCTGGAGTCACCAAGGACAATCCTCTGAGTACGGTCAGAGAGGTAAGATTTGAACCAAAGAAGAGGGAGACCACTGAGACCACAAGATAGTTCAAGACGTTGAAGTAGGATTTCATGGTCAACCATGTCGAAGGCCGAGGAAACATCATGTATGTATGTATGTATGTATGTATGTATGTATGTATGTATGTATGTATGTATGTATGTATGTATGTATGTATGTATGTATGTATGTATGTATGTATGTATGTATGTATGTATGTATGTATGTATGTATGTACGTACGTACGTATGTGTATATATAAAGTAATAATATGTATGTATGTATAATGTAATATGCATTCATGTATATATGTACGAGGGTTGATCAATAAGTAATGAGAAAAATATATTAGACAGCAAATCTGGACCAAAATTGTTTTATAGTTTTTCAACATAATCTCCCTGAAGTTCAACACATTTTTCCCAGCGATGTTCAAGTGCTTTTACACCCTCCAGGAAGAAAGTTTTATCCAGCTCCTGAAACCAGTCATTTATGGCATGGATAACACTTTCATCAGTGTCAAATTTCTGTCCGCGACGCGAATCTTTCAGATAACGAAAGAGATGGAAGTCAGACGGTGCCAGGTCTGGAGAATAGGGTGGGTGTTGTAGCAGTTCGAAGCCGCACTCGCGAATTGCAGTCATTGCAACAGACGAGGTGTGAGCTGGAGCATTGTCCTGATGAAACACGATACCTTGACGCAACTTCCCTCGACGTTTTTCCTTAATAGCCACTCGAAGTTTTCGGATTAACTGTGCATAGTAGACACCCGTGATAGTCTTTCCACGCTCCAAGTAGTCAATCATCAAAATACCTTCACTGTCCCAAAATACGGATGCCATAACTTTACCCGCTGATGCAATTTTGCGGAATTTGACCGGTGTCGGGGAATCGACGTGCTTCCACTCCATACTCTGCAGTTTTGTCTCGGGATCAAAGTGGTGAGCCCAAGTCTCATCCATAGTGACATATCTGCGTAGAAACTTTGCCTGGTCTTCTCTAAAAAGGTCGAGATTTTCACGCGAAGTTGTTAGTCGGACTTGCTTGTTTTCATGTGTTAACATTCGTGGAACCCATCGAGCACATACCTTGTTGTACCCAAAAATGTCTGTAATAATATGATGGGTTGTGCCGTACGACAACTTCAAACAATCTGCTACATTTCTAATATTAACCCGCCGATCTTTCTGTATCAGATCCTGGACGAATTGGACGTTTTCGTTGGTACAGGTCTCAATATATAGGGCGGCCAGAACGGTGCTCGTCTTCAGTTGATTGCCTACCGCGATTAAATTCAGCTACCCACCGATAGACTGTAGCCTGTGAAGGGGCATTGTCCCTTAAAACCTTCTTCATGTCCGTTGCAATCTCATTTTGAGTGAATCCTTTTAAATGCAAATATTTAATAACCGCACGTTTCTCGTTTTTATCCATTATTTACAACAGCCGCTGGGCAGACGGCTTCCGGCAGTTGCCTAGCAACCACAGTAATGGCCCACGTGACAATTTAAAAATAAAAACTCTGCTAAATAAGTAAGCTAGTATGTATGTATATAATGTAACATGTATGTATGTATGCATGTAGTTATGTGTGTATGCAATGCATGTAGATAATGTAGTATGTAGGCATGTATGTATATAATGTAATATGTATACATGTATGTATGCAATGCATGTATTTGATTGTGTGTATGTATTTGAATCGCTGTATCACTACACGACGCCTTTGCTGTGGTTCAGCTGGTGCTGTGGTTCAGCTGGTGCTGTGGTTCAGCTGGTGCTGTGGTTCAGCCGGTGCTCCTTACCTCTCCGCCTTAGGATGAGTATGTGGACCAGCAGAAGAATAACTTTTTCAAACCATGAACATGATGGATCAATAACCGATGACAATTATACTAAGTCGCCCGGAAAGATTGCAATAACTTGTCACATAAGAACAAAATCTATTGCCCAACTGTTGAAAACTATAGAGACGTGGCGAAAAGGATCGATGACTAAAAGTAATTATAATGAGCCACCTGGAATATTGTAATAATATCTGAAATGAGAACAAAATTTATATCATTTATGGTTGAGAAGAATACATTAATGCCCTTAATTTGACAGAGATAAGTAGATCTCCCTGTTGCAGAAGCTGACGTATTAATTGCGGTACTTAGAAAGCCATCGCAAAATTAAATTTTATCTAGGGCAAGAGTCTACTATAGGTTGACGCAGTGTTTAATCTAGACGTCTTTGGGGGGGGGGAAAGTTCCCCCCCCCCAGGATTGATGTTTCCCCCCCAGAGGCCGGCAATATTATAAGGTTGAGAGCTTTTTGGGAGGCAAATCCCCCCCAGGATACATGGTGATATATGGTTTCCCCCCCCCCGAGAGAGACGAACCCTAAAAAAGGTCATAAAATCAACGAATGACTAAAAAAAGGTCATCAACTTTTTTTGAAGATGAAATTTAAAAAAAGTCTGGATGAAAGTTTAAAATTGGCTTGTCCCCCCAGAAACCTGATTTCCCGTCCCAGAAGAGGGGGACTAGATTAAACACTGGGTTGACGGCGTGCGGTAACGTAAGGTAATGTAACTATTTAACGAGGTCTTTCTCTGAGAGCGCGTGCACTTAATTAGGCCAACTTTACACAATTCTGGAACAAAAGAAAAATATTTAATAAAGGCACATTGGCAAGTTAGGCATTGTAAAATAAGGTTAAAGAATGGCCAGGTAAAGTAAGATAAGATAATGTAAAGCAAATTATAGTAGGGTAAAGTTAGGAAAAAGTGGGTAGGGTAAAGATAAGGCAAGTTGGGTAGCGCAAAGGTAGGTAGGGTAAGGAAGGCAAGGCAGTATAAGGATAAGGAGAGATGAGATAAGGAACCGTAAGTAAGGTAAGGTAAGTTTGGTTACAATTACAGGTGAAACAAGTCAACGTAAAGTAAGACAAACACCTGGCCTTGCGTGAGGCGCCTGCTGATGGGATTACTTAAATATTTGTTCAAACAAACAGAAACATTAAAAGCCTTAATTGGCAATCACCCTGACAGGTAACTGACAAAAGATGGCAAATTGAAACGTTTTCTGAGACGCTATGTCGGCTATGAATCCGGTAATAAAGAATTATTAAATTGATCTTTACGGTATAAATATCGGCGAGAAGAGAGTGCTAAGTGTGTTCATCTTCAAAAGTTCCTGTCGTTGCATCGTCAACTGCTACACATCCGAAGAAGTTAGAAGAGACTGCAATACTTGTCAAAGGTAAGACGTTATGAATCATTAGAACAGACTAATGCAGGCTAAATGCTGCATTACGATGACAGCTGAGACGCTATGGGTCGGTAGAACAGATCAACGTAGGCTAAATGCTGTATTACTATGACAACTGAATTTGCAAGCTAGAGCGCAGAAGAATGACAACATGACTGAAAGCTACGAAATACATGGGGCTGTGTGACGTCAGAATGAGACAACAACAGTTACTGTTTATATTTGATCATAGTAAGGTTATAGCATGCATACTTATGCCCCAGAACTTGGCGTCATCAATTTCTTTAGTGAAAAGACGATTGTAGGAGTAAAGGCATTTAGCAACGTGTTTGGAACCTACATAAAAAAGCAAATCTAACTTCATGGTTCTACTGATGCGTAGGCCTACTTGGGGTAGATTTATTTCCCGACCGATAGCAAACTTATTTCTCTTCTTGTTTATACTTTTAGCGCCATGATAGATTGCAACCTAAAAGTTGCAAATGCGGAAGTGAGATGTTTCGGCTGTAAGTCAGCCTGAAAAATTAAAATCTAGTAAGAAGGAGCACTTTCTTGGGCGGTGCATGCTTGACACCCTTGCAAAGTTCAGAAATGCACAGTGAAGTCGGGCAGCAGGAAACATCAGGAACAGTAAACAGACTAGAAAAAACAAGTTTCCATTTTAGTATCATTTCTTAAGCATCACTTTAGTACCTCTGGCTCTGTTTCTACTTCTGAATCTAACCTTGTCTCTTTCACTCTCGTTCTCTTCACGTTTATTTCAAACATTTCTTGACGAAAGTTTTTTTACTGCTTGAAGTCTCACACTGACCTGATATAATGCTAAGACATGAAAATTGTAATCTATTTCAGATGAGGGAATCATTTTTCTGAGCATCTGCATGCTTCTGGTTTTCCAGAGTAAGACAATTTCTTTCTAATACGCACATTTAATTGCTGCTAAAACTCCAAATTGTTAAAGACTCTATAATTGTTTCGATTAATATGAGGCCGATGTCGTGTTGATTGCGAGAAACCACAAGGTTAAGCATAAAATACTAATGGGAAAGCTAACACACTTGTTCACACGTCTCTACACAGAGTTCTCACGAGAAACGAGTGTAGAGGGTCAAGGATTCACGTGTTGAAGTAGGACGACAAACACGACCATAACGCACCATTCTTATTAACCTCATTGGTACTCAACTCCTCCGATATGCCACTATGGCCAAAAGTCGAGCCTTTTCTTGCATTGGTCCTACTCCTGCTCTATGGAATCAACTCCCTCCATTGACACGTGCCTCTTTATTAGCTTGTGGCCCAAGTGCCTCGTTCCGCTGTCTTGAAACCACTTTCTATTCACTGGGTCTTTCGCACTGGGCGCGCCTCTGATTAGCGAACACTGTGCATGAGAAGCGCTTTATAAATGTTTAGATACAATACAATTAGATACAATACAATATATACATATATATATACATATATATATATACATACATACATACATACATATATACAATTAACTTACAAAGAATATCGTATACATCCGTGCACATGTATGCAGCTTGTTAGCTTTCAAATAATCACAGCCGTTATCAGAGAAATCTTCCTCCAAACCTCTAGTCATGTTGAAACACGTTTACGCATCGTCGAAGCCCAACCCTATTCTTCTAGCGCCACGTTTATGCTTTTTGAATAATAGTCTTATCGATCATTCCGAGCCACTGTTACATGCATATAGACCCTGCAGGCCCAACTGCATGCAGGTAGCAAACGATTCTGAGAGTTCTGCTGAAGTTTGTTTTGTTTGAGTGAGGGTGGGAGATTGTGGGAAGAGGTTCGGCGGGGAAGGTGGGAACGCGAAATCGTCAGCCATGATTACCGAAAATCATATTTGGTACTTAGCAAGCGAGCTCATTGTCAGCGCTGCAGTCCGATGTATAATTAACACTCGCAATCATCAGTGCGTGTCCTGCTCCCCAGCCTTTCATAGATTTACAGCCGCAGTCAACCCTTTCATCCATCCCCTACTAAGATCTACGGCGCGACGTTAATCCTGCTCTTCGCAACAATAAAGCATTGACGAGAGGCAACGTTGGCTCGGCATAGCATTAAGGGGGCCTCTGGTTTTATATGCGATCTAATCAAAAATTAACGCTACCTTCTGTATGACGGGGGCTCGGCTTAATTTAATCAAAATTGAGGTCTATTTCACGGTCGACGCAGTTGAAACAATGCAGTGGCTTTTGACAAAAACCTACGCACTTCAGAATTTCATTTAACCGGAAACAAAGGGATCATGGACGGTCTGCCGGCCGATTGTCGGCCGCATTCATCGCCGATGTTCTCCGCCAAGCAACAATGTTAATGATCATTCCTGGCTTTGTTTGGCCGACGTCATTGTTTCGCGGAGGTTTATCTATGCGAGCGCTACATAAGCCATCCGACCCGCGGTAAATATTTTATGGAAAATCCTTCCGGCGAAAGAAAGGCCGCAACATGGCGACGTATATACGATGATCTCGATGATTAATTCTCATCATTTCTCGTGCTTCATGTTCTGTCTTTATTGAGCTCATTGGTGTTTATGACAATAAATTGTTGAATTGGAGTCTGCAGATCGAACAACTCTATTTGCAAACATTTCTATGATTTTGTCTATTGTAGAACCATATTCGTTCAAGATGAATAAGTTGTGGATTACGAACAACCCATGGATGGTTGTCTGATCCTGGGATCACTGGCATAGGCTACACGAGGAAGACGCTGAAATTGTGTGACTGTGTGTGGGATAATTGTGGGAAAAGACGGTGGGAGAGAGTGGGAGACAAAGGCGAAGAGGAAGGAAGGGCTGACGATGGAATGACTGCGAAGGGAGAGCTAATCGTGGGATCGAAGGTGGATGTATGGAACAGTGAAAGGGATGGGCGAAGATGAGCGATGAATGAGAGGAAATTGGATCCGAGTATTCGATTCGTGTTTTGTTCTCCGTTCGTCTGGTGGGATTAGCGGGGCTCCAGTGTTTATGTCTTAGTAATTGTTTATGACCGGCTGCTTCTATGGAGGAACGGCGTTGATTCTTAAATGGAGTCGTATCATGTCATGCAATGTCATCACTATAATATTTAGATATAATGACAGTTTAATTGGTTCACGTCCACGGGAGTGGTCGATAGTGTATACTGGTTAGCGCGCTGGACTGCCAATCGAGAGGTCGGGGGTTCAGATCCCCGCCAGGGCATAAATATGGTTCCAGATTTCTGCTCCATCTGCACCCCCTAACCAACTGAGCTATAATGAGTACACTGGCCGCACACTGTTGGTTGGAAGACGAGACGGCGAGGAGAGGACTGGCCACCCGCCCTCTTATGCCGAGGCTAAGAAAATGAAGTCGCTAACACATGCGAACCTGGAAATAGTTCCACTTCTATGTATGTATGTATGTATGTATGTATGTATGTATGTATGTATGTATGTATGTATGTATGTATGTATGTATGTATGTATGTATGTATGTATGTATGTATGTATGTATGTATGTATGTATGTATGTATTTATGTATATATGTATGTATGTATGTATGTATGTATGTATGTATGTATGTATGTATGTATGTATGTATGTATGTATGTATGTATGTATGTATCTATGTATGTATGTATGTATGTATGTATGTATGTATGTATGTATGTATGTATGTATGTATGTATGTATGTATGTATGTATGTATGTATGTATGTATGTGTGTATGTATACTTACGTATGTTGTATGTATGTAATGTATGTATCCTCTGAATAGCTATTATGCGAGAGGCGCTTTATAAATTTCTAGATACAATACAATATAATGTATATATGTGTATATACGTATGTATGTGTGTATGTATGACTATGTATATATGTATGTATAATTTGTATATATATATATGTACTTATGTATGCATGTATATATATATATATTGATGTCGGGCTATATATGTATACATGCAAGTGTGTATACCTCCCAGCCTTCTATAAATGATAGAATTAGTAAGTTCTTAGATATTTTTATAGCGCATTTTCATCACTTCGAAAGGCGCGAATGCTCTGCTTAGTCCAACGCTCGTCTATCTTCTGATGTCGTTCCATCCCCTGGTAACGGCAATCATCGGCAGAACGCCCGGAATACTGAATATTGGGATTCCTGGGTCCATTAGGCGTTAGGATTCCCGCTGGGTCACGTGCCTCTGTCCCTCGTTTGCCGTCCGATTGGAGGCGCATTCCTACAACGACGGACGTCAAGCGGCGATTTCACAATCGTCAAAATCCTTCCGCCGACAAAGTAGTTCCGACCGCGCTGACGTCAGAAGCCCCCCCGCTGCGTCTAATTGGTGGCGCCGGTTAATTTCGGTCGACGGGGGGTTAGGGGTGAGGGTGGGGTTGGAATCTGCGAGATGTGCGCTTTTGGATTAGGGGCGTACCAACGCCAGGGGGTGCTGCGATCTTATTGACTTGAAGGCGTCGATGATTAGGCCCCTATGTATACATCTGGACATCTACGAGTTTGTAACATTTGGAGGAATTCGCAATGAAGCGTTCGCATTGCTTCGTTGATGTGTGTGGTCTATTGGTTGAGATACGTATGGCTCAGCAGGAACTGTGTTTCGGATTCGAGTTGAGGGGAATGTCTGTAGGAATTGTCTGAGAACGCTTTCTTCGAAATGAAAGACCCCACTGGTGCAGTGAGGGAGTTGGTAGCACATCAACCGATGTTTCCCCCCCCCCCGTATGCTGTCGGGGCCAGATTGCATTCGGGGCCAGAATGCCATCGGGGTCAGAATGCTTCTGGGGCCAGAATGGTACTTGGCTACAGGGGCGTCCATCCCACCTTACGTCTATGACGCATTCCCCCCCCCCCCCCATGTGATCAGATGCCCCCCCAACGACGTCCCCAGATGATTGGCCGACTGTCGACAAAAGAGAAAATATGCCTATCGATTACCGAACTCTGAAGCACAATTTTACTCTTGAATTCTGTAACTTTCAGTTCGCTAATAAAGGAACATTATGCATTATAAAATATGAAGGCTTGACGATGATGACGAGCAAAAGACACATCTGTCGAAAGGACAGTGGATTGAAAGTACATGTAGGCCTAGTTACGTTAAGACAGAGGCATACGGGCATACCGCCAGAGGCGTAGCTAGGGGGGGAGCAGGGGGAGCGGCCGCTCCCCCTGAGACCATTTTCCAAGATGTGGGGCCTTTTCACAGTTTATTTATTCCAATCGTTCAAATTTTTTTAATTCCAATCGTTCAAACGACATAATTTATTTTCTGGAACCCTAGAAAGACTGCGATGCCAGATGGGCATTCAGAAAATCAGCAGTACATATACTCTTGCAGAATTTACCAGAACCTGTATATATGACTGATGCTTCATATGATACTTGATACACACTGCCACAGACATATGTACGTGTTGTCTATCTAGGTCGCCGAGGTCGGGGTATTTGACCCTAATCCACGCACAGTAGAATGAAATCCCATGAGTCAGATTCTCCCTTTTAGACGTACATCACTGCATACACTTTACGGTATACGCATATCTCTCAGCTCCAGTGCTAAGCAATGTCTGTAATATTATCTGCCTTATTGTTCATCTGTTTCTCGCTCTCTCACTAGCTCGCTCTCTGTCTATGTCTCTCTCGTTTTTCTCACTCGTTCTGTCTCTGTCGCAATCTGTCTCTTTGTCAATGTCTCTCTAAAAGCCCTGTACCCTATACACTCAACACTGTCTACAACGACTGCAGTCTTCGTGCTCCTCAGCCTCACGTGAAAGTACAATACGTCTTTCTTGTTCAGAATACAGTCATTCGCTTACTTAACAACGACTTCTAATTAAATTTTTAATCGACGGCTAAAGCTCTCTTGAACCCGAGAAACTAAGACTCAACTGAAGGTAAGGAACTTTTAATTTAGAATAGCAGTTCTGAACTTCTTGTTGCTTTGCTTTTGTAATTAGTATATATAATACAAGTAATTAATCTGCTTCACTTTCGTGAAACATTACTAATGCCTTAAACCTTAAACGTTAGGCCTACGCTGTGAATCTGAAATTGCCTCGAGACAAAGATTCCACGGAGAGAAGTGATGCCACTGGTTTGAAGCCAAACATGGAGAAATTTAAGTTCATATATTTATTATAATTTGAGAACAATTGTTACTGACAATTGACAGTGCATCTCGTGCACTTCAATCAGTCTATATATAGACCTATCTATATACAGCTACCAGACTTCTCTATGTGGCATTTGACTTAACATCATACATGCGTGATTCATATGAATCTATCATTACTACAGCTACAGCAATCAGTCAGCTCTTTGTAAGATTACGCCGAAGTTAGAAAGAGTCGCACAAATAAATTCTCTGGTGAACTGAACAGTGACGATCGAACCAGAAATAGCTTTCAATAGTCATGTATTTTTCGCTATTGTAGACAGCAATGGCTCAGCTTAAGAGTCGTTTTGAAGGGCAGTGTTTAGTTTCTGCAGCGTTTAGTTTTCTTTATCCCAAATCCCTTCTGCACTTATCCGATGTTCATTTGGAATTAGCAGCAACAAAACTGCAACAAACATATTAATCGGACATCGGCCCCGATTTTTTGTCAGAGGCGCGGTCCTTCAGACGTGAGTTCAGCAAGGAACTCGAAACAACAAAAACTGTGCTGGACATACTGAAACTCATATTGGGCTCTCACTCCACGCCATCTATCCCGGAATTGGCTACTGCCTGTGTGCTTTTGACACTCTCCCAGTCACCGTTGCCAGTGCTCCTTCTCCAAGTTGAAACTTATAAAGACGTATCTTAGATCCACTACCTCACAGGACAGGCTTGATGGTCTTGCTCTTCTTGCGATCGAAAATCGAATGTGCAAAACAATTGAATATTGATAACTTGATAGACAAATTTGCTCATAGTAAAGCTAGAATAGCCAAATTCGTGAAGTAATTCTCTGAAGAACTACAGAGATGGAGCGCTCAGCACTGGCGACGGTGACTGGGTGAGTGACAAACAGCACAAAGACATGCAGCCAATTCCGTGATAGATGACATGATGTGAGAACTGCATACATTATATTAATTAGGCCTACTGCAAGTGTACGTAGGCAATACATTTTTGTTGTATTCGTTTTTGTCTTGAACTATTAATGTGACTTGAAATATGGGTCATTAATGAGAACGTTTAATACTCTTTTTTAGTCTAACTGCAGTTTAAAATATAGCTATATCATTATTTTTACGTTTTAATGCGTAAGGGCCCCCAGGCTTAGAATGTCCAAGGGCCCCCGGCAAGGTTGTTACGCCACTGACTAGATTGTGTCACAAATCTTGACTTGAGTAGGCCCTACTGTTCCTCACTTTACTATGGCCTAGTTTCTAGTCGTTTGGCGTGCCTCAATAGAGAGCAATTCTCTGCTCTTATTGGTCGAATACCAAAATTTGGTCAGGTCTCTGGTTATATGCTATAGGTACTGCACTGGCTACAGCCAGCGTGTAGTATAAGGGCTGTTTCCCTGGTCTGGAGGTGCTTGTTGGGATGCGCTCCAGCTTATCTGCGGGTCCTTTGCCGCCCCATGCTGGGAATTCATGGTAGTCGCCACCTCCAATCTTCGGGCAAAGGAGTACTCATTGTGCCTTTTGCCCGCTCAGCCACCATGAAGAACCGTGTTTTTCAGTGGTGGGCCCGACGGCATGGAACGGGCTTCCCGGATCTATGCCTGTTCCCGAGAACTCCCTCTTATATATATTCTATACTCGATTGAAAAACTGTATTGTTTGGCCGTGCAGGAGTCGGGAGCACCTCTGAGTAGCCCCCCTGAGGAGGTGCTATATAAATACTCGAATGAATGAATGAATGAATAGCACAACTAATAGATTTGAGCATTTTACAAATGTGGCTTCCAAATTTAGTTGTGTTAATTAGATTAAAAGCATTTTTGCAACGTGAATGTCGATAATTATTAATTTTGGTAGTTGGGGCCTTTTCATGTGCTCGCTCCCCCTGGTGTTGAAACCTGGCTACGCCACTGCATACCGCCATAGCGGCCAGACAGTACAAACGTAGTAACACAAGTACTAAAATTACAACAGGTGCCTCTTCAGAGCAGCAGAGTGCGTAGCCAGGCGATTAACAATTTCGTCTAATTTTAGTGATGGAATAGCGCAAGGGAGATCAGGATTTCAATCCACTGTCCTTTCAACAGATGTGTCTTTTGCTCGTCATCATTGTCACTGTCTAGTTGAATTAGTTCCAGTTTTCCGTCGTCTGGAATCAATTCATTAAGAGGCACAAGGTCTTGTACGGCGCGATATGCGTGTCGAAACTCCTCGAGCTCGGTTTGCACTACCTCTGGGTATAGTGCGAACCGAGCTATGTATAAATTGTGTGCAATTTATATATACCTTGTAGTCTTCCACTTGTGGTGTGTAGTATAATCTATGCGCCATTTGTCACTACGGATAAGCATGCCGCATAACGGCTCGCAACATTTAAATAATTCATTAAAACATATTGTCGCTGTGCATGATTAGGCCTACTAGTAAAATGAAATTGCAAAGTACAATTAACACACCAAAATTACGAAACGCTTATAAATCAAAGTATCTCATCTTGCGGGAGGCCACGACGTCAACCAAAGAGTACCCCTCCATTCACCCATTCGCTTCACCCCTTCACCCCTTTAGTTAAGAGGCGAGGAATCTTATACCGGTCGACTTGTGTGCAGCCGGGCTGCTATCTGCCTTCCCTCTGCCTGCCTGCCTGTGTTCCACCCTACCGGCCTGGAGTCAGGTCTGCAAGGTTGATGGGGCTACAAGGGAACGTGGAAGAGAAGAGGGCAATACAGGGCTGTATATGTGGGCTGTTACATTAAAACACTGGAAACCTCCTTTGGTCTGAGACTGAATATGCCGCGTAGGCCTACGATACGCCAACATTATGAAGTTGACTAATCGATTAATCACTGAAATGGAAAGAATGAGCAGACGTTTAACTTTAATGTACTAAAAATTTCTTCTTTCCCCCCCTGAAAAGGCTATGAAGATTTCTGCTTCATTCCCCCCATAGGATGGACGCCCCTGCTTGGCTATATACTTTAACCAGGGCCACAATGCTGACCTGATCCGGAGTGTTAACCAAATCACCAGATAATGTTATCTGCGACCATAAATGGTAAACGGGGAGGGGCTGAGTGATGACTAGGGTGAGAAGCTAACCTGTGGCCAAATTGTTAACTGGCTGAAGGGCAAATGCTGGCAAATGCTAACTTGGGCCAAGTTGCAAATCTGGCCCAGAATGCTTACACTGCAAGAGAATCAAAGCTAGCCGGATAGCTAAGCAGTCTAGGAATTGCTAACGCAAGCAATTTCTGTGTTAGAATTGGTATTTCGTCGATTTTCACGCAGACTTTAATGATCAGTGAGTGAATGATCGGTTCTAAGGTACTTAAGGTACTTAGGGTACTTAAAGTACTAAGGTACTTAAAGTACTTAGGGTACTTAAGGTACTAAGGTACTTAACGAGTCTGCTTGATTCCTTGACAAGTTCAGGCAAATTCATTTTCTGATTGACCGACTGCCGACTTGACTGACTGAATAATTAACTGACTGACTGACATACTGACTGACTGTATGAATGACCGACCGACTGAATGACTGACTGACTGATTGATTGACCGACTTACATACTGACTGACTGACTGACTGACTGACTGACTGACTGACTGACTGACTGACTGACTGACTGACTGACTGACTGACTGACTGACTGACTGACTGACTGACTGACACCTATCGTTGAGCCAGTAAGTCAGCTGAGAGGATAACAATCGCCTCCAATGGATATAAACATCAGCCGTTCAGTGCATGATGTCCAAAGGGAAACAGAGGAGGAGGAGGAGGAGGAGGAGGAGGAGGAGGAAAGGAGGAGGAGGAGGAGGAGGGTGGGTTGGGGTGGATGG
>OY744609.1:69001706-69004206 GCA_963556255.1 Allolobophora icterica | reverse complement strand
AACTGCTCAGCGCCATCGATTAATGGTTGGTCATTAGATAGTGGCGCTTAATAAATAAAATCGTATTAATAATAAATGTAATATAAAAAATAATAATGATGATGATGATGATGATGATGATGATGATGATGATGATGATGATGATGATGATAATGATGATGATAATGATGATGATGATGATGATGATGATGATGATGATGGTAATAATGATGATGATGATGATGATGATGATAATGATGATGATAATGATGATGATGATAGTAGGCCTATCTCCTAATGGCTCGATGGTGCTACGTCATATACATAGTGGTAACGGCGCCAAGACCAGGGCGCACTGTGGTTGGTTTGGTTTGCAGAAGTGGAAAACACAAAACCTTTTCGGGAAGCCCTTCCTGAGAAGCAAGGTCCTCAAAGAGGCACGACAGATTATTCGGCTGATGCACACACACGACTTCAGTAATCGATGGAGGAATGAGTGTGGGCAACGGACCGTAACACACCGCGGTATACTAACCCGGCTTGATTCTGCTTAACTATAAATAAAATCAAGTGGACGAAAGCGCTGCGGTGAAAACTGTTTCTTTGACGATTTGAATCGGCAGAGGAAGCGATGCTCGAAGGTTCCACAAAGGAACGGTTCCTCCTCAGTGCTTCCGTTCCTTTGATGGAACAAAAACGTTCCGTTCAAAAGATGGAACACGTGTTGCCTTCGTTTCATAATGGATCGGGTCCTCTTGTGTGGAACACTGTCGTTCCGCTGAAAGACGGAAGGCATGTTCGCTTCGTTCCACGGCGGATCGGGTCCTGTGTTTGCGCTTCAGTTTCTTTGAAGGATGTTCTGCTCGATGAAAAAGACACTGTTCCTTTTACGTTCCGCTTATTATGATCGACAACCTGTGCCCCATTCTGTCGTTTCTCTTCCCCGTTTCATCAACGGTAATTTGTTGTCTTTAATTATGGCATCGATTGCCTGTTTTAATTGTCGCTAATTGCCATTGTTCCCGTAATTGCTGCTGTCGGCAAAGTATCCCGATACAGCCAACGTCGTTGAAAGTACACCGCGTTGTAAAAAAGAGACTTGCTTTCGCGAACACAGTTGTTCATGAACATCGGTCCTTAGAAAGCGACTCGCAGAACAGAGATCTCTGTGTGTGTGTATATATAGGACCGCGCGGACGTTGCTTGATGCTCAAACGCCGGAAAGATGGATGAATTGGACGAAGAAGAGAACAATTGTGAGTTTTGTCGTTTAGAAAACAACGATTGAGCGATCAATAAACAGCCACTCGATGCCATAAACCACCGGAAACCGAGTATCTTCTAGCGCTCGTGTCTCAATTATGATCGTCGACATTGAATAGTTGACTTTTGAAAACATCTTTGTCGAGTGACGATACGAGAAGCGGACGTTTTTTTGTTCGCTGTGTATTTCGGCATGCAGTGCGCATGCGCACAGGCGGAACTCGTCTAAGCAAGTCGAACTTCCGTTTTGAACAATGGTTCAGTCAAGGGTCCAATAGAAAGAAGAAAACGAAAATAAATGGAGGAATAGATAGTCGGTCATTATTCAACATAAGTTACGAAGATAATACAAGGCTAAATCTAAAGTATTAATCATGCTTTCTTAACCCAGAAATTAATAACGGCTAATTGTTTTAGGACGCTAATAAATTAATTCATCAGTATACAGCGGTAATTCTCTCGTTCATTCCTCTGCTTTGTTATTCTTTTCAATTGACCGGCAACGTTTGTTTCGATAACATCTTTGATCATTTGTTAAACTGGCAGATTTAAGACTTCAGAAAAGCTCATCCTTATAGCAACAATCCATCAGTTGATTCAAAGCTACGTAGCCATACAACACAGCCTTTCAGTAACCATGCAGTGCGTAGCCACACAACACAGCTTTTCAGTAACCACGCAGCCAATCTCTTCTAATCGACCATGCAGATAAACTTTGCTAGAACAACAATAATAATAATAATAATAATAATAATAATAATAATAATAATAATAATAATAATAATAATAATAATAATGATAATGATAATGATAATGATAATGATAATGATAATGATAATGATAATGATAATGATAATGATAATGATAATGATAATGATAATGATAATGATAATGATAATGATAATGATAATGATAATGATAATGATAATGATAATGATAATGATAATGATAATGATAATGATAATGATAATGATAATGATAATGATAATGATAATAATAATAACAATAACAATAACAATAACAATCATAATGACAGTATATTCACAACCAACCTCGAGACCGTGTGGCGTGGAGAAGAGTTTTCGACACGTCGTACACCCGAACGCTCCATTATCCTCTTCTGCCTCTACATCAACCCCTTGACTCCCAAAGACCTCGGCAGTCGATGATGATGACGAGCCCCCATCGGGACTGCCGCACCCTTTGGCTCCCTCTGGCATGCCTCCCCGTCGGCTGTTCTCGACGTCCATGGCGGGGC
>OY744609.1:68989206-68996706 GCA_963556255.1 Allolobophora icterica | reverse complement strand
CTTATGTGTATGTATGAAATGGATTTCGTATGTAAAGCGTTTGTCTGTCTCTTGTATAATAGTCGCTCTTGGCAGGTAATTATAACTCCTCTTCGAAATCTGTCACCGGCTCTCGGTTATGTCGATATACATATATTTTAACATTATGTGTATGTAATCAATCTCTCTCTCTCTCTCTCTCTCTCTCTCTCTCTCTCTCTCTCTCTCTCTCTCTCTCTCTCTCTCTCTCTCTCTCTCTCTCTCTCTCTCTCTCTCTCTCTCTCTCTCTCTCTCTCTCTCTCTCTCTCTCTCTCTCTCTCTCTCTCTCTCTCTCTCTGTATCTGTCTCTCTGTGTCTGTCTGTCTCTCTATCTCTCTGTACCTCTCTCTGGATCTGTCTGTCTCTATATCGCACTCTCTCTGTGTGTGTCTATGTCTGTTCCTCTATCGATATATATATATGTATATTTATATATATGCACACATATGTATGAGTTTTTGTGAGTGCGCGTGATTTATGACTCTGCTGTCGATGTTTGAAAAGGCGACGAGACTTCTCTTCTTCTTCGTCTCTTAGACGACGTCTCTGTTGCGTGAGTTATAAGCAAACCACAACAGATTTATATAGAAAACGACCACCGCAACATTATACATATTAACGTATATAATTATACATACACACAAATATATGCATATATATGTATACATATATCGACGTGCTTCTTGACCTCCTTCAACTTGCTTGGCGACCCCTTTGCCTGATTTTTGTCTCCATGACCTATCTGATTTCAACCTGCAGGGTATGCGCCACCATCACGGAATTAATGGTGAACCTGGACAAGCTCACTTTGTTATCAATTAATAACTTCTATGGCGCCGGTGTCTAAGGCATCAACCGATGGCACACCAAAACCAAGGCCTCAGAGGACGACCCTTCTTCTATACTAACATTAACATTAAACTGAATTAAACTGAATTAGCATGTTAATATTTTGACATTATTACCAAAACGATGAATACAATGCACAATACAATATTGCACAACGCAATTCAATACCATACAATACAATACAATACTACACAATACATTAAGTGGCGATTGTTTGTCCGTATAAGTACCTTTGTTGTGATTGACGACGCTGAAGGCGCTGCACTGGCTTCCAGGAGGACTGGTGTCATCATGACGTCTCCTCAGCACAAGTCGACCGTCCTTCACGTCCAAGTCATCGTCATCTTCCGGTGTCATGCGATGACGCTTGTACGATGACTTCGCCAAGATTGCGAGCGGCATAGTCATTCGCCTGAAAGGTATATCCTATACTATATACAGGTATACAGGGTTAATTCTATGGTAGGTTTAATTACCAGATGAAGCTCACTATTGTATTGTGTAGTAGTGTATTGTATTGCAATGTGTACTTTTGCGCTATGTGTATTGTATTGTGCATTGTAACGCTAACGCTCCTTGTGAGGCGCCGCTGAGCACAGATTGAGTGGCGCCGTAAAAAGTCCTGAATGATGATGATGATGATGATGATGATGATGATGATGATGATGATGATGATGATGATGTATTGTATAGTATTTTATATTGCGTTTATTTCGATTTATTACTTCAGTGTTTAACAATCAATGCTTCTAGCTATTCTGTCCCATTGTGCGTTTGCTAATGGAGTAATAAAGAATGTATACCAGGGGTGGGCAAACTTTTTGCACATGGGGCCACATTAAGGGCCAAAAAAATTCGGAGGGCCGGATAACAAAATGTTAACTTTTGATAGCGACTAACATGAAAAGATGTTCACTTATTTATAATATATTAAATACGCTTTGGCTGTTACTAATGAGATGTAGGCCTATGCGACTGTGAACATGCATGCATTTAATTAACAAGTTTCCCATAATCCGGAGTGATTGCGCTGGTTGTAATTCACAGTTTGAGTTCAAGTTTAGATCACTTAACTGAGACTTGAACTTGGATTTGTTTATCTCATAGTTGAAAATCTTTGTTGACAGATGTAAGTGGATGCGAATAATACAAACATTTTTAAAGCAAAAGTTTGTAGATTTGAGAATGGTTCCTTTCTGAGCGAAGAAAAGAATGTTTCCTCTGATCCTTTGAGCTGTTCTTTGAGAACAATGTCACGTTGTGGGTCGGCTTGCTCTGCACCTGAAGTTCCGTATATGAGCCAATTGTCAATGTGAACGGTATAGAAAGCATAGCAAAGTCAGTCTCAATTAATTTAAAATCCACAAATCGTCTGGAGAACTCTTCTGTAAAACTTGACAGCTGAAGGCTATATTTTTCCTCAGACTCTATAATGACAGTTTGCAACTGCAGGGCAGGAAAGTTCCCGTAGTTTGTTCTTTCATCGGCTTTGAAAGCAACATTAGCTGTACTTGAACGGATATCACTTCTGCGTATACAGATCATATATGCAGAAACCTCTGCATGCAGGGAAGTGGGGCAAATCCGTTATATATAAGAAGTCGTTGGGAAAATCGGCAGAGTTAATGCGTAGAGTTGTTGTTATAGACGAGACCGGAATAGTAAGAGAGCAGCGCCACGTGAGTAACACGAAGGAAACTGCTCGTGGTCTGAATTTTTTTATAAATTTTCTGTAGAATTGTGGGAGCCGGATAAAAAGTGTTGGCGGGCCGGATCCGGCCCGCGGGCCGTAGTTTGCCCACCTCTGATGTATACACTTACTTACTTACTTAGTATTGTATTGCATTGCATCAGGTAAGTCTTGTACAGATGTATAATAGGTTTTAGTAGTCTCCAAAGTTAACCTTAAGAGGTGGCCATGTATGGGTATACATGAAGTGTTAGCGACTTCATTTTCTTAACCTCGGCGCATGAGTGGCCAGTCTGATCCTTCCATCGACTGTGTACGGTCGGTGTACTCAATGCACAAGTAACGTCATTAGGGGGCGCAAGTGAGACATAAATTAGATCATTTTCTGTCCGGGAGGGGATTCGAAACCCAATCTCTCGATTGACAATCCAGCACGCTATAACCCCTTAATTATCGCACACGCAAACACAATTAACGGAACATGTAATGAGCTGTTGCTTGGTCGCTGTGATTATATGGGTTCAGTTGGTTGTTTTACACTCTATGTTATAACATTGTTTCGTCAAGAATTACATTGAATTGTATTTTATATAATTATATGAGGATATATATATATGCATATATATATATATCGTTTTTATAGGATGCGAAATCTCTTATAAAGTACTCTTAGTTGGCCTAATAATACTATATATTTCACCCCCATATTTAAGAAGAATGTCTATTTGATTGCACATGCAATAGCACTATCATACTTAGTAACATATATACTTGATGTTTAAACAATATCTTCCGTATACATGAGTACTACTCAAAACTGTGCACGCTCACACAGCAGACTCTATTGTATTGCATTGCACTAATGACTGCATGAATTACTCTATACGGAGTGACCCTTCGTCGTAATGTTTGTAATATATTGGAACGTTTACAATATTATGCAATTTACGTTTTGCTACGATATTTGTAACAGCAACACTATACTTCATGCAGCGCGGTTTTACATCGCGTTATATAAAAAAAAATTAACGTTACATTAACTTAGTTTTCTGTAACCTATTGCACTTAAATTACAGTTATTTACATTGTAGTTTAGGTCTATATGGTAATTAAATTAAAAGGTGAATGTAAGTTGATGATAAGAGCGCCATATATAAGACTTGGTTTCTGCAATACCTGCGGAAGAGGTTCGGAAGCTTGGTTCTGTTGCGATTGGAACCACCTGCTCAGGTGTGAAGATTTCTCACTGAAGTTCGATCACCTGCGAATTCCAGAAGCGATTCAACAAATCAGCTGTTGATCACAGATGTAATCAAACAGTTCCTCTTAATTGATTTCAGGAAACTGTCAATTCCTTTGACACCTTCGATTCACCGATCGATCAGAAAACGTGATCTAGTTTTAAGTAATGTAACGAAGATCTTATAGCGCCTTTAAAAATCGTTGCACTGCTTCGATAACTCCTCTCTTTTTCACAGAGCAAAAGTGATCAATGAAATTGTGCGTCGCCCTCAAAGACCGCAATGCCGCATTGGCACCAATGCCGCAGTCTTTGACTAAAATCTCCGACCGTTTTGGCACCGAGGCGATTCCAGGACGGACGCTGTCCAATCGCAGACACGACCAGTTGGAACTCTCGCTGACCCACTCTCCTGTCTAACTGTGTGGCCAACTCAGTCCTAGGCTTTTATCGTCGACTCCGGCGGCGGTGGCTCGACCGTCCCTTCTCCGATCGTGCCAGGCCTTCGTCCGTCTTCGACCGAGGGGAAGGGGTCGGGCCCCGAGGGGCAAGCGACGGTGACAGCGTTGTCGGCAGAAACGAGGCGCACGCCAAGGCGCGACGGCGGGCTGTGATTGGTCGATGGACAATCAGCGCCGCGGCCAATCACGGGCGCCGGTCGTTGTCTCCATGGAGACAGCGCAGAAGGCTGGGCGCTGAGCCTCCGCTGGGAACCAATGCAACGCCAGCAGCAGCAGCTGAAGGATGAATGGATGGATGGATGCTGTGGAGCATCACTCACCGCCTTCGAAGAGCCACGAGCAGCATCCTATTGTCCTGTGTAATTAATTATTAACCGTTTATTTGTTAATTATTGCTCATTGATTTATTGCTGACCTATTTCCAATCAAGGCTCATTTCTCGATTGTTGATTTGTTTTTTTGTAAACTGTTTCTCACAGTGTGGGAATTGTTGAAAAACGAACAGGGGGTGGGGGGTTGGACATTTATCCGTTTTTTGCAAACTGATGTCAACGAAATTTGAAAGCAGCTTATTTCAACGCTAGCAATTTGGCGAGTCAGACTTGAATCAAAATCAATTCCTTTGTTGAGGAAATTCAATAATGCATAAGTGAAACATCATGAAAATTTCTTCTCTTTGTCAAAGACTCAGAATCAAATAACGTTAAATCACACTAGAGCAATTGAGGGGGATGAAAACGACTTCCTGATTGTGCAATGAAGACTTAACTGAAGGTCCTAAGAAAGGCTAAAGGGGTTGAACCCCGACCCTCCCGACAATTCCCACCCTGGGTTTTCATTGTTAATATAATTACTATTTTTTTCTGTACTGTTTATCCGGATATTAATGTATTGTTTCAATTTAAGACTTCAATTTAAATCGACTTGACATTATGACCCGTCAATTACTCTGATAGCCAGGAAGATATCTCGCTGGCCAACTTATACTCGCTCACTCTTCCGGCTTCTTACTTACTTGAGGTCACATGACCCATGCAAACTGAAAGTCGTTTGATAATTAGCGGTCATTTAGTTAGCTTGTCCCTCGATGACCTGTGACCTATTGACCGTGAACTCTGATCTGCAAACGGTCGTGCTGATTAGAGGGGTCGGTGGAACATGGCTGCCCTGCACGCGCCATGCAAAGACAACCCCTTTCTCTTTTTAACCCAATCGACTAATTGACTTACCAATCTAGTACCGGCGCAGAGGGGATGGGATTAGACCCCTTTGAAGTCAATTAAGGCGATCTCTGTGGGAGTGGAGCTCAAGGGACATCTCTGCAGTAAAAAGGCCTTCACCAGGGACCCTGAGGTATTGCGATGATCCACCCTTGAACGAAATCGGGGAATAGTCAGAAGCAGTCTAAACTATGGTCAACCAGACTATGGCTGACCAATGTCTGAGTCTATAGATAATTAATAAAGCACCTTTTAAGTAGAACTCATTACTCAATCATAATGACGAGTTAATTGTACCGTATGTTACTTTAATTCGGTCCGACTCTGTATGCATCTCTCTGTCTGTCTGTCTCTGTCTCTCACTGTATCTCTCTGTATGTCTGTCTCTTTCTCTGTATATCTCTGTATCGCTCTGTCTCTGTCTGTATGTCGGTCTGTCTGTCTGCCTGTCTGTCTGTTTGTCTCTGTCTCTGCCTCTTTCTGTCTGTCTGTCTGTGTCTGTGTCTGTGTGTGTCTGTGTCTTGTCTGTGTCTGTCTGTCTGTCTCTCTCTCTGTCTGTGTCTGTCTGTCTGTATCTCTGTCTCTGTCTGTCTGTCTGTCTGTCTCTCAATTGCTTACCCACCATAGGCTGTCTTATTGGACTGATCTTCTGTATACTGATCTGATTACAACATCGTTGTGATGAGCCACCAGTTGATGCCTACTGCAGTACAAAACGGCGCTACAGAATTTATTAATAACAATACAATCACACACATTTACGCAAAGGCTATATATACGAGTTGGTGGTGAATTTGAAATTCCATTTCAAATTGGTTCAAAGAATTGTGTAACAAAGTGATACAAAAGAGTTGTACGAGTTCCATATTGTATTTCCGACAACCTCATAGACCACAGACAAGAGAGCGATGCCCCGCTTACACAAATGTAATTGGAAGCAGCACAGCTCAGAGCTAACATCACACGGTCACACCTTCATCTGAGTCTTATTTCTGTATTTATGGAGTCTACCCGAACCAGTGTATACAAATCCTGAATTGGGAGGCATTGCAATCAAGGATGGCACGCTTACCGCTCGACCAGGTATGCACAACTTACCTGCGTCCAGGTAAGGTGTCAATCTGGCGCGCAAGCACTTGTTAGTAGTTGTATAGCGCCGGTGGTTGTGGTTTTTATTGGAGGATTTACTGTTTAGTAGAGACGCCTCGAAGGTGTTTACTACACGGGATATTATTAGATGATTGACACACCTCAGGGTCAGAAGGCAGCGCTGAATACGGGTGCGTACCCTGCGTGAGGGAGTTAGTGTAATTGGTAATTTTTAATAGCAAATTTACATATAACTTCTCTTCTCTCTGTCTCTGTCTCTGCCTGTCTGTCTGTCTGTCTGTCTGTCTGTCTCTCTTTCTCTCTGTAATGTCTGGTCGCTTTGACAACCGGACTCTGATCTTCACTTGACATCTCTGTACAACCCCTCTGACTCGACGCAGCGCTTGTGAATAAGCTGGTGCCCTGGGCTTAGCTTTAGAGCAGCACTTCAGAAATTTTGAGTTCATGATTACGAAACAATTGTAATTATAATCGCCCCAACTTCCGAGTGTAGAAATTTCTGTAGCGCTTATAGATATTTCTATACTAAACTGTCATACGCTGCGCTCTTCAGCCCCTAGGGAACAGATAGTCCCTCGCTACTCGATTAGATCACGCTTTTCTGTTTACAGTTCACCTGGAGAGGGCAGCGCTTTAAAATCGAACTCTTCATGAGCCGTGCATCCACAGCTCAAAAAACGTTCCCTGCAGCTAGTCTCATCAGTGTCGCATTTTTAGAGCTTTAAGATAAAAATATCCGTACAAGAAACTAAAAAAATAAAAAAATATGAAGAATTAAGAGTATTGACAAATCCTGCTCAGTCAGGGAAGATGGGTCGAAAGTTGAATGGTAAAATTAAGACTATCCAAATTTTTTTCGGCGCACAGTTTAAGATCCTTCAAATCGTGATGGCTCTATAGAAATATTCTGAT
>OY744609.1:68960396-68985396 GCA_963556255.1 Allolobophora icterica | reverse complement strand
ACAGTAACTCACCTCATCCATTGTCTAGTAGCCAGAACCTTCCGTTCCAATCTGCTCACAGTAAATACCATTCCTGTGAAACTACCAACCGTTTTGGATCACATTATCTCCTCCATACGTGACTAAGCGAATAACATTTAAGATGGGGCTAAATACAAGGCTTAATCTATAAAAATATCTGCCTTGCGGGAATTTGAACCCCCGCTTTCTCAGTTGACAGTCCAGCACGCTAACCACTATACAATTGCTTACTATGAACACTCTTGACTGCTCTCCTGCTGGCTGGCATTTGAACGAAAGGGATCTTGGATTCGAAGCCTTTACCCTGCAGCGTTGGCAGACCCAGCCGTACCACTGCGTCAAATGCTATGTTACAATTAAAGAATTAAGTTAATACGTCAATTAGATCGCAAACAGTCGACAGGGGGCGTTGACACGCGTCTTCTCGTCAACAGGTGTCGCCAGGGTTGTTCTGTCCTCCCCCACCCTCCCTCTCTCCCTTCTGACCCCGAGGATTTCAGGGTCATCGTATTTCACCCTCTCGTCGTCTTCACACCTCGTGTCGACGAATCGAATTTAACGTATTCGACCATTTCAATGTTTGTCCACTCGCTGGTCACTCCGGCTTGACCACTCCCACTGACCGGTCGGTGTTGGCGGCCTTAGGGCTCGGCTGAAACTCTATCGTTGCTGACGGTTGCTGAGGCAGATGGAGGAGGGTCTCCCGGGGCAACAGGAGCATCTACGCATCTATACATTGAAGAGTCATATAGCGCTTGGAGAGAGCGTCATAGAATTAGTGAAAGTTGTCATATAACGTCTCTTAAGGACTTTTAGTTATTCATGACGTTTCAAAGGTGTTGGTTGTTTTTGTAGCATCTTTTCATGACTTCTCAAAGGATCGGAGCAGCCCAAGCGGCGGGGGTGCAATTAATTCATTAGAACAGCTGTTTGGCTGTTCCGTCTGACGCCGACGCCCCGTTCTAATTGCAGAAGCGCGTCCAATTCTCGTCTTGCGAGACTTGGTCGCGTGTCGCGGGACTTGGAGATTATTCGGTGACGGAGATTGAACGTGTGACCTCAGGGCACGCACGTGGCTTCCGCGTGGCCTCGGCCAGGGCCCCACGTGTCAGGGCCCCACGTGAGACATATGGCAATGTTTGTTTTTGTGTTTCGTGTCGATTGAAGATGGTGGAATAAAGGCGCTTCATAAAGAGACAATGTTCTGAGAGGAGGATTGAGGGGGGTGAGCGACGATCCAGAGGGTCAGAGGGCAAATCGAAACGAGGAGGGGTGTCTTTTACAGGATTACATGGTGACCCTTTATCGGAAAAATTAACATGGCTCGACTATGATGATCAAGACAACGACGACGACGACGATGATGATGATGATGACGGCAATAATGACGACGACGACGATGATGACAAGGATGACGGTAATGATGATGATGATGACGGTGATGAATCTGACGACGACGATGTTGATTATGATGACGACGACGATGATGATGACGACGACGACGATGATGCAATTATGACGATGACTACGACGATGATGATGACGATAATGATGATAATGATAATTTACACGGGAATAAGGACGATGATGTTGGCGAAAATTACAATAACCATTATATAACCACCATTATATAACCACCATTCCAAATATGATTTCTCAATCCTGATGACAGGAGGAGGAGGACGAGGAGGAAGACGATGACGAGGAGGAGGAGGAGGAGGAGGAGGAGGAGGAAGAGGAGGAGGAGGAGGAGGAGGAGGAGGAGGAGGAGGAGTATCTACATACATCGATACATATGTATGACTTTTGTGTGTATAAACGTATGTATGTATACAGGGTGGGCCAGTATAAATGCACCAACTTTGACACCTTATAACTTGAATATTTGTTATCTGAGCGTCTTGTCCAATATATCAGACTGAAGATAATTATCCATTTTATCATTCTGCAAAATATCTACGAGATACTATTACGACGTTTTGAGATAGGCCCCTAAGATAATTAATCTGCGATGTGCCATTTTCTTGCCATAAAACTGGAAGAAAAAACAAAAGTCCGAAACTGAAGATGTCAATTCTAAACAATACCTTAGTACTAACAATTAATATCTTGAGTGAATTTACCATCAGTCAAACAAATACTCAATATGTCCACCACTTTACTCGTCCCTGGATTGTTGTATTGGCTGCAAATTAACTCTTGGACTTGTGCAATGTTCGCTGCTGTGCGCGCAGAAGGTTTTCGACCACAGTTGCGGCTGTTAGACGTTCCCGTAGCATCAGTTTGTTTAATTAATCGATGTGGAGCATATTTATTCCATTTTCTAGAAGGGAATTCTATCATCATCTGATGTGCATTGTATCCTTTTTCTGCTCTTAAAATTCGGATTAAAATTCTATCCTCTTCCGTGAGCGGCGCCATGATGTTCAATATTTACATTCAAAATTGAGAGGTGTGCGCCGCACCGAAATTTTATAACAACGGTGTCGTATATCAGTGCGAGATTTGACACAGTAGTAGAGTGTATAATTACTTTCAATTTGGTATATCGGGCACGATGTTCGGATAACAATTGTTCAAGTTATATCCATTCAAAGTTGGTGCATTCCTACTGGCCCACCCTGTATATGTATGTATGCATGCGTGTATGTATACATGCATCATGTTTTTGCGTACGTTTGTATGTTTAAATGTGAGTATATAGGTATGTATGTATGTATGTGCATATGTTCGTATGCATTCATACATACACACATGTGTACATACATACATACATAGAAACAGAGTAGAGGGTTCCAAAGGCATCAGAACTCTCTCTGTTGCTGAGGTGAGCCATCCCAGTTCTAGGAATTCCATTTCTCTCACACGGAATCATTCCCGCCACCTATTGACCGAATCGATCAACTATTCATTATCAGCGCCCACCACTTCAAACGATTTCCCAAAATCCCTCTGTCTTAATAGTTTTCCCATCGTTCGCCGCGCCACGACCCTCTTCCGCTTCCGGAAATGCGCTACTTCCGGTCGCCTTTTGATGCCTCCGTGGCGCCATCTACTGAGTCGTTATCCCGCGCAAAGTCGTCGTTTTACGAGCGACGCTTCGTTGCTTTGATCTTCGCTAGGTGGCGACGTCGCAGTCGTGGGAGTTCGGACGAGAGAGAGTAATGAGACAAACGCACCGCGTCAGGTAAGGTGGGATTTCATGCGCTGTTGGTGACAGGCAGGTAAAAGAATTGCGTCGTGCGTTTGTATATATGCGCATGTATCTGTACATGGGCGTCCGCAGGAATTTTTTTAGGGGGCGCAAAAAAATTTTTTAGGAGGGGAAAAACAATTTTCGGGGTGGGCAAAATGACGCTTTTGATAGAAAAATTTGGCATAGAAAATAAATTTAAAATAAATGATTATCAAGAACTTTACGTAAATAATTAAGTGTTTCTTCACATTGAAAAACATGTTGGGGCTGTTGTAATAATCATAATAATCAAAATATTTGACATTAAATAAAATATTTGCAAAATCCAGGGGGTGCAAATGCGCCCCCTTGCGCCCCCATCCGGACGCCCATGTATCTGTAGGTATGGATTTATGTATACATGTACGAATCGATGTATCATGTCTATAAGTACTGTATTTATGTATGTATGCACGTGCATATAATGTATGTATGCATGTATGTATGCATGCATGTATGTATGTATGTATGTATGTATGTATGTATGTATGTATGTATGTATGTATGTATGTATGTATGTATGTATGTATGTATGTATGTATGTATGTATGTATGTATATATATATATAAGTATATGTTTTGCATGTGTTTTTGTATAAATTCGGTTATAACTACATATGATTGGATCATCAGTTTAGAGTTACTACAGCGTTAAACTACAATGATTTGAACTCTCGGCAGCTGTTGTTCAAGTTCTTACCATTCCGCGTGCGATTTGCCTCTTTCTTCGTCACAAAAAGCCAGCCATGCAGATTGATGGGGATTCAGCAGCAGAGCGATGCTTTGTCTGGCGCGGGGATTGAAAGTGAGAGAGAGACATAGACAGAAAGACAGAGATGCGATTTAGAAAAGAAAACAGTGGATATCAAACGGCAATTTTAATGATCATCACGAATTCGAGGTCGAATACGTCATCCGAACAATTAAGTTAATCTTCAACGACTCTGGGACGTATTTCTAAAGCGATACTCTAAGTTGAGCGCAGGGCACCAGCTTATTCACGAGGGCTTCGTCAAGTCAGAGTGGTAATTCAGAGATATCAAATGAAGATGCTAGTCCGGTTGCCATAGAGACCAGGAAGAGATGAAACAGAGAAGCTGGATAGAATAGAATTATCTTCAAACAGTTGCGAAATAGAAAAGATAACAAGGCGGAAAAGCTCATGTCGCGATTTGGATGGAAGCCTGCTCGAGAATGTCCCGAGAGGAGGGTCTACATATTTCCCGAATGTCACATTCGTTTGGTTCACACTGTGCTCATGCTCGTTTGCTCCTCTGTTGAGTCTCTCGAGAAGTAGCGCTATATAAATTCACAATTACCAATACCACAGCCACAGCGGAACACCATTGGTACAACGACGGCTTGCTCTCGTCCCAATGGACTTTACTGCTCTCGGTTTAGCCCAGTCTGTCCTTGTTCAAACTAATTATCCACCAGAAGACTTCCTCTTTGTCTAACACACTGATCGTTTGAATATTTTTCGTGCGCCATCTGTTGATGCCTTGTGCATTAGACACCAGCGCTACAGAAGTTAATAATTATAATTACAATAACTCGACTCGTGGCCAACCTGTCAAATTTATCGCACGTATCGGAAAAATATCATCGGATACAGTGAGTCGCTTTTGGGATGTTCAGTTGCTTTCGCTAGGTGGTGTGTCATTGGCTAGGTAGCGTATCATTTGCTAGGTGGCGAGTCTTTCGCTAGGTGGAGTGTGTGTACAGTGAACAGAATTTGTGTACTTTGGCTTCCGTACTGTTCACCACCGAATGGTTTGGGTTCAATTAGACAACCAGAAACCGTTAGTGTCATTTTAAAGTTTAATCATGTTCACAATCATTATTAAATTCCATTTATTATCAGCGCAGTCAGTGAGTAAGAATCTGAGCAATTGTGAGTAAAGGACTTGCTCAAGGTCCCTATAGAGTAACACATGAGGCTCGAACCCGTCACAAGCCGAGCTTTCTGACCAATCGGCTAGCGTACCACATTAGGGGTTATGTACTTCAATGTCTGCTTGTATCCACAGCGTAACTGTTTCGAATGTCTGCCTGGGTCTGTCGATGCTGTGTGTTGTGCCTGGATATACTTTGGAGCTCTGTTGGTCTGTCTCGGGTCTGACTCGGAGTTCCCCTCGCTTCACGACTCAGAGCGAATTGGTTGTTCCATGTGAACGCACTTCAACAGACCACCGTCACCTCTTCTCTGTCGTTGAGAGTGACTGCAGACAATTCTGCGTGGGAGAAGATGCAAAAGGAGAGCGGTCACTGATGATCAAATCCTGAGGTAGGGTATTAAGTGCTAGTAACCTCACTTTTCTTAGTTTCGGTATATGAGGTCGCAGAACCAGGCCTCTCCCTCACCCACCGATCTCCCCAGTGACAGCATACGGTCATTGTACGCACTGTGGCACACCCAGTCGGTTAAAGCTTTCGTCCCATGCACTGTGTGTGCGTGCGGGTGCAGGGTCGCATACCGATGGTTACTGTTTCAGAGATTGAATCTCGGGCTGGCACGGTCCGTGCTCAGGGACCTTAAGTGGCGTGGCACCCACTCAAACGGATCTCACTCGATTAAATCATTGAGAAATGAGCAGGGTCGAGGCCATTAGGAAAACGTTTACATTTACATTTTTATCTGAGCTGGGTAGAGAGCACAAGTGGGCTGAAATCTCGAAATAAATTCTCCCTTAATTTGGCTGTGATCCTGACTGTCTCAATAGTTCACTCGCGTACTCGCCCTCTCAACTAATCGCTCACCCACTCACTCAAACACAGCTCCCAAAAATGTGCTTCCATCCTGCATAGTCTTCAACCTAATTCGGTCTTCAGCCAGGTTTAAGCTTTGAGCAACTTCACTGTGTCAAATATTCTCTTAGGCCTAGAGTCAACCTGTGACTGAGCTCAGCGTCGCTGACATTCTTCTCTACACGGCTCTGACTCATTTCACGCTACGGTTGGTCGTGTATGGTCGCGAGTTAAACTGTCTCTTTGTCAACACTCAGTTCAAGCACTCGGTCATGACAATGGGACCCTCTGCGGATTTCGCAAAAGCTTTTGACCGTGACTGCTACAGTCTGTCGATTCAGTACCTCTGCTTCTCATGTCTGTCTGCCTGTCTGTCTGTCTGTTTGTTTGTCCTCTTGGCTGTCTGCCTCCCGCCCTCCCTCCCTCCTCCGACACGCTTGGTTTGATGACGTGGCTTCGGTCTGGTAACGCTGTGGCTCTTCGCTGTTGCTCGTTTGAGTTCTGGTTCGAATCCTGACGACAACTAAAGAAGCTTCTTTTGCACATTACCAATAAGCTGATGGTGTAGGTCTGTGCTCATGCATATGGGTATGTGGATGTATGTATGTATGTATGTTGTATGTATGCGTATAAGTATTTTAACTTGTTTGTATGCATGTATATGTATGTATGCATGTATGCATGCACATGTGTATGCATGTGTGTATGTATGTATGTATATATGTATGCACATATATATGCATGTGTGTATGTATGTATGTATGTATGCACATATGTATGCATGTATGTTTTGCGACGGTGCGCATGTATGTATGTATGCATGTATGTATGTATGCGTGTATGTAATGTATGTATACGTACGCATACATGTAGTGTTTATGTACGTTTATAAGTATATATGTATGTTTGTATGTATGTATACGTATGTATATATGTATGTAAGTATATATGCAAGCATGTACATATATGTATGTTTGACCATAGATTTGATGTATTTATTGGGCGTATTTCAGAGCCTCTCAAAGTGCTGTATAAATGACCGCCTAAGAGGTTTAAATGCAGGTGCATCTTAACAAACAATTAAAATGTTACTTGGTTCGAGTTAAGAGGAAATAGCGCGAATGTTAATAGGAAGACTGTTCCTATGGAGGACAGTGCACGGCGTTCTCCTGTGCTGATGAATGAAAGCGAGGAACTTGCAGATCTCCACAGGCAGCCGAGCGATGCGATTGACGAACCGAATTGGTATCAACCGGCACAAACAACTCTCCCATATATATATAATAGTATATATAATATGTAATATGTATATGTATATGTATGTATACACACACACACACACACACACACACACACACACACACACACACACACACACACACACACACACACACACACACACACACACACACACACACACACACACACACACACACACACACACACACACACACACACACACACACACACACACACACACACACACACACACACACACACACACACACACACACACACACACACACACACACACACACACACACACACACACACACACACACACACACACACACACACACACACACACACACACACACACACACACACACCTACACACACACACACACACCTACACACACACACACACACACACACACACACACACACACACACACACATATATATATATATATATATATATCGGTGTCGAGTCGAATGACGTGGCCCAACCCGAGAGCAGGATCTTGAAGCAGATTCTGTCCTCGATAGGGAGTCTTTGCAGCGTTTCTACTTTCTTTCATTATGAAATATGAGAGAATTTGGGTGAATAGCCAATAGACAAGCGGGAATTTAGTTTAGAATGAGAGAGACAAGCGTCATTGCTATAGACAATGGAGACGACTCGGTAGATAATGCATTGCGACAGTGGAGGACATCTCGCATGTATTCAGATACATGTATGTATTTATCTATGGACGTATGAGTCTATGTATATATGCATACATGTATGTAAGTATGTATGTACGTATGTATGCATGTGTGCATGTGTCAGGGATGGTTATTTGTCATGGCAAAAGTAGTTTTGCCGGGGTGGTGGAAAAAACGGTATTAACTTGCAAAAACCCTGGCTAAAACTTGCAGACTACAGTTATTGGGATCATGGCAAATTCTTTAAAAATAAAAATAAAAAAATTCAAAAATAACAAAACTGAACATAATACTATGGACTATGGTGCTTTCTACTCTGTGTTTGCATTGCTTTCTAAAAATGCTAATCATGTTCTGACAGTTATCAATTTCTCAAAGTGATAGTCAGCCGGTGTCACTATTACATGTAGTATCAGTATCAGCATAGGTTGACATATTGATAATGGTGTTGCTGCCCAGTTCATCACTAAGTAAATTCAATGTTCTATCTTCAGTTCCCAATGTACGAAGCATCCAGTTACAAGTAATGAAATGGCTGACGAGCCTTTTTCAACCTGGATTCTAAGGGCATCTGCATGGTGTTTTAGCTTCTCATACTCAGTAAGCATAAGCCAATCATGACAAAGTACATCGACCAGACTAAGTCGATCACTCTGGAGTTTGTCAAAAGCCGAAGCTGTTAACCTCAGTTGTAGTGACAAGTCCTTTGCCTCATTTACTAACTGCTCGCGAATAATGTTCAAATAACGTATGTGTCAATGCATGTAATGTACACGCGGCTTGGTCACAGTTCAATATTACGACAAGTAATAGTAGTAAAAAGAATATTCATTAAATCTTAACGTGGTAAATATTATTTTTCCCAGCAAAAACTATTTTTTCCAAGTCGGCTTTCCATGGTAACAACCGGTTTTTTCTCCACCAGTTGGCAAGAACTTGCCAACCCTGGAATATATGTGTGCATGTATGTATTTATCTATGTATGGATATATGTATGTATGTAAGTACGTATTTATGAATGTATTTATGTATGTATGTGTAGGCCTATATGTTTGCATGTATGTATGTATCCATGTAGCTTTGTACGTATGTGTTCATGTATGTTTTTATGTATGTATCTATGTGCATGAATGTATCTATGTATGTAGGTATGTATGCATGCAGATCCTGTAGGCGTGTGTACATATGTGGGCCGTAAGCACCGGTCGTATAATAAACGCGTGTACAGCGAAGCACTCGGCTTGGTATTTCTTCAATCGGTTATAAAATTCTTCAGCTAACAATACCTCAGACTCTTAAATTCGTTATTTTTCAGTCGGGCCTTCGGCTTTCTGCGAACAAACAAGTCTTCTGCGGTTGACTGGACTCGAACAGTGCTCGCGTCGATCAGCGATGCGGAACGGGTCTTTAAACAGCTCGGCGCATGCGCCAAGGAGGCGTAGCCGGGGTCGTATAAGAGGACGCTGGGGCGGATGTGACGCGCATTGGATCGGGAGATTGTCTGGTAGGAACGATCGATCGAAGAAAGGGAAAGAATCGCAGCAATGTCTTCAAGAGAATCGTCGACGACTTCGGTCATACGGGAGACGACGTCGTATTCCTCAGGTTCGTCGTTCACTCCATCCCTTGCACGCAATGTCGTCATCAACCGCACGCTTGCGGGGCCCCCGAAGGGCAGCAGGCAGATCGAGCGGTCCGTCAAGTCGTCCAACGTCTACTCGACCGGTGGCCCGATGCCTGACTACATGGAGATCACGACAACGGGGGTGAGCAACGTCAAGGAGTCCAGGGACCGGGAGAAGAAGGACATGCAGGACCTGAACGAACGATTCGCCAACTACATCGACAAGGTGAGGAACCTCGAGGCGCAGAACCGGAAGTTGGCCGACGAGCTGGAGAAGTTGAAGGCCAAGTGGGGAAGGGAAACATCCCAGATCAAGGCCATGTTCCAGGCGGAATTGGACGAGATGAGGAAGGCGCTGGACGATGCCGAGAAGGAAAAGGCCCGGCTCGAGATTCGCATCGCCGGCATCGAGGAACAGATCGACGAACTACGCGTCGAGTAAGAAATTTCAAGTTGTCATCTTTCTATATCAAGTAAGGAAATTCGAGCCATACGCACCGAGTAAGAAATTTCGAGCTGTCACCTTTCAGTACAAAGTTAGGAAATTCGAGGCATACGCACCGAGTAAGAAATTTCAAGTTGTCATCTTTCAATATCGAGTAAGGAAGTTGCAGTTATATCAATCACTTGAGAAAATTTTCGGATTAGAGTAATCAAATTTCGAGTGGATTCGATTAAGCTATAATATCCAAGTAACGAGTAAGAAAATCATACTTACATCACACAAATAGTTTAGAGTTCTGCTAGTAAAATTCGAGTAATAAACTTTGAGCTATCTTATTTAAGTATTGAAAAAGAAAGTTATAAGTTGATTCCTAAACGCTCAGGTTTTACGTAGCGCTTTCAGAAGTCTTGTTTTTTGCACTATACGACTACGGTTTCGCTATCTGGTCATAGTAATGATGACAACAACAACTACGACTGCTAATACAACAACAACAACAACAACAATTACTATTACTAATAGTTACTGTACACTACTACAAACATACTTTAGTGGTTTAAATAGGCCTACGTCGCTTATCTTGGTTTCTTTGTATAACTGGCTTCTCTGCTGTGTTGTGACACTTGAAACTTGGTTATAATTGTAATTTTAAAATTAAGTGCTTATTAATATAGCGCCTATTCAAGGAAGCTCATCGGGGTTATTATAAAGGCGCTATAGAAGTCATTAGATTCAATTAAATGATTTAAATTGGAGGAGGGAGTTTCTTAAGACGGGAGGGATATCTTTGTCGGAAATGTTGAAGACACAGCGACGCTATTGCACGTATTATAAGCCATTCATTACAGACCTAGTTTGTTCGCTACAGTCCTGGATGTCACTGTCACGTCATCTACTGTTACTGTGTCGGTCTGAGTTGTCAGTCGTGACTATTAAACACGCCGAAGGAGGAGAGGAAGAGGGAGGATGAGGAGGAAGAGAGGAAGAAGGAGGAAGAGTGGGAGGGGAGGAAGAAATGAACAAGCAGGAGTGGAAGGAAAAGGAGGAGGCGACGAAGAAGGATGAGGAGGAGTAGGTAGAGAAGAACAGGGAGGAGTATGAAGAAGGAGGAGCAGGAAAAGAAGATCAAGGAGGAGGAGAAGGATAAGGAGGAAGAGAAGAACAGAGCGTCGATTGTCCGGGCCAGACTGTAGCGGACTTGGTTGACCGCCCAACCGGATCGAAGTTGCCATCGATCAGTCAGGAACCTTCACGGGCTATGGCTCACCTGTCTAGGCCTACAGGCCTCTCTCTGTCTGTCTGTCTACAGGTGCCTTCGAAGGCCCCTGTTGTAGCCCATATACACCTGTAGGACACTTGTTTGTTGAGGCCGCAGCCACCGTAGGCGAGCTATACAGCAGAAGATGTTTGTGTGAACCAGTTGATACAACAGGGCTGCGTTTTAGCATATGAATGAAAACATAGCCTACACGTTGCAGGCCTACACAGAAAGCCCAGCCCAATCAATAAATTACAATGCACACATATTTTTTTTAATACATACACTGGCGTAAACTTGTTCAAAATATTGGGGGATTTGGTTAATCATTCTACACTTGTTGCATTTGTATAGTCCATCTCAATTATTGGGAAGCACGTGCCTCGGCTGCCCCAGAGTCTACAGCTATGAATATATATATATATATATATATATATATATATATATATATATATATATATATATATATATATATATATATATGAACTTACAAGACATATTATTTCCACTCGATTGTATATGTACTATATTCATACATGTATGTATATATGCAAGTGTGTATGCATGAATGTATACGCTAATGTATACGCTAATGTATACGCTAATGTATACGCTAATGTATACGCTAATGTATATGTTAATGTGAAAGTGATTGTGAATATATGTGTATATGTTTATGCAAGTGTGTATGTGTTTGTATATGTAATAGATGCATCTGTATGTGAGCAAGCGTGTTACGGTAACTATGGTCATAATGGATGGCGTCTGTCATAATCGTATCGGCTGTAACAAAGCCTCGTCTCCAATATATCAAACTATCTGTCTGTTACATCGTAAATAAATTTCTCTTGACGTGATGAAGCCGTCACCTTTGTCGGGTGTCTGAATACTGGATACAACTCATCGCGCATGTATAGGCAGAATGATAGGTCCTAAGACCAACATTCCAAGACCCAGACCGTATGTTTGGAGACCAAGATCAAGACCAATACCACCGGACTAAGCCCAATGCCTAAAGTTCAAGACCAAGACCGAGTGTCCAGGACCATTCCCAAGACCAAGGGCTTAAGACCAAGGCCAAAGGCTCAAGACCGAGAGCAAGACCAAGACCGAAGTATTAAGACCAAGACCACAGGTTTCAAGAACAAGACCAAGGTCGCATATTTCTGGTCTCGGGACTAGTAATTAAAGAAAATAAAATAAAACTATGACTGAAAAAAATTAGGTAGATTCTGTCACAAATAACAATACATTAAATTGTGTGTGTGTGTGTGTGTGTGTGTGTGTGTGTGTGTGTGTGTGTGTGTGTGTGTGTGTGTGTGTGTGTGTGTGTGTGTGTATGCGTGTGTGACAAACGTGAACTTGTTGACAGTGTATGGAAGTGTGCGACATTGCTGCCTATAGGCTGAGATAAATCAATCGATATACAGGTGCTCTCTTTGATATTCTGATCGTTTTATGGATTACAATGCATCAGCATCCTGTTCAACGCAAATCGATTTTCCCTTCTACTTTACACGCTGAATCAAAACAGAGCACCGGCGCGCTAGATTGGTGAAATGTTCCTTCTGGGCACAATCGTCTGTTAGCTATGAATCCTGAAAACATTTTTCACAATTGCTTCGATTATTTTATGCATAAATTGAATTTTCTGAAACGATAGCTATTAACAAACCTAAGCAAAAATTGGCATCTTACAAAACTGTCGATGGGAAGTTGAGACGGAGGGAGAAGACTGGCCACCCGCCCTCAAATAACGAGGCTAAGAAAATGAAGTCGCTAACACTTCATACCCATGGCTGCCTCAGGGCTAGCTTAAGAGACTGCTGTTTTCTTCTTATATATCGACTTTTCTAAACATTTTTGTCATAGTATTCGCAAGATAGCGCCCTAGACGGACCACGCATCGACAGAAGGTAGCTCCTCAGATGTCCAGATATCCTGACTGCGTATTTAATGTAATGTAACGAGAAATCTATATTGCGCCAAGTGCTCCGTATTTGTTAGTATAGCCTCTGCCTATGATCATGCGTTAGTGCTTATTATATAGTCCTAGCCTAGACTGGTCTAATCTAGCCTATAGTCAAGTGGAGCAGAATTTGCAAAAATGTTTCTGCCCTGCCTCGGAAATGAATCCCCGACCTCTGAGCTGTTAGTACAGCATTCTCACCACTAGAAAGATGCCACAGTTTCGCTGTAAGTACAAAGCGTCTGCTGAGTTTGCTTAAGAACGCCCACACGTACACCGCGGGCAAATAATTCATCGCTGCACGCGGCTTTTGAGGGAATTACACACTGGCGCTGTTTTGTTGACTTTGAACTGCATATCATTCGATTGCATTGACAAAATTTATAGGACTACAATGTATCTTATTGGTTCTCTATATTTAGCACTGGCATAGCTGGATGTTGACACAGTATATATATATATGTACATAAATAAATATATATATATATATATACATGCATTCAAATATTTATATGTATATACGTGCATATATAATATGTGTACATATTTACACTTATATATAGTAGCATATTTTCTTTCTTTTGTTGTCTCTTAAAACCCGTCTACAACGTTTAATACATGGTCTAAATGGTGCCTACACTTAATAGGCCTAGGCTCTGTCCGTCTATCAGTATCTGTCTGTATGCCTGTCTCTGCCTGTCTGTATCCGTCCGTCCGTATAAATCTGCCTACGTGTACACCTCTCTTAACTTGTCTCTGTCTCTTCCTCGCTAGTGAATTCTCTAGCTTTTATATATATAGTCCATTTTGCAGACACGTTTAGATATATTGCACACATAATATATATATATATATATAAATATATTTACTGCATGTTACTTTTGATGTGTGTGTATGCGTAGCTCGTAAACTGCCTACGCTGTCTTTTATAAGAACTGTCGACAGCCATTGTAAGAACTCAGGCATCCAAATAAAATTGCCGTTGAAAGTGAGTCAATCGGTGGCCTGTTGAAAAGCCCTTCCTTCCCTCCCTCCCAATCTCGGCCTACCACTGCACACACAGATGCACGCATCTCTATAATAACCCTGGGGTACGGTATGCTACCTGTGTAGGGCCTTTCACCCCAAGTCGGCTGCCTGGCATCGTTGGCCCCTTCTTAAGCGATCTCTCGTGCGTTCCAATCACGCCCTTAGTTCTACTAATTCAGCGCCATCTTGTTTTAACTGGTTCCCTATTTCTTTAACGCAACCAGTTAGTGGCGGACCGAGAATTTAATAAATAGGGGGCCCAAGTAATTAAGGCCAAAGCCTTTATTAGTAACTAGGATTTGTATTGAAAAAGATTACTTTAAAACAATATCTTTTTCTGTCCTTTTCCGTCTGCGATCGTGAATACTGGTCCTCTGCACTTAGCTTTAGAGTAGCAATAGAAATTTTGAGTTTACGATTACTATCTATACCGATTTTATGACGATTTCGTGGTTTTCGACGGTTTGCATGACCTTCAACCTCGGTTGAATTTCATTTTCATTTTGTGCAAAGGTCGTATCTGACATTTGCATATTTAATGGTGAAAATAGAACTTGTGACGCAACCATTTGTGTAGGGGTCACCATTAGTACTCTGCAGTCACTAAAGGTCATCAGAATTTAGTCTACTTTAAGCCTTTGAATTATGTGGCAGAAATTGCAGAACAGAACTACAGAAATAGAATCAGACGGACAGACAGACACAGACAGACACAGACAGACAGGCAGACAGACAGGCAGACAGACAGACAGACAGACAGACAGACAGACAGACAGACAGACAGACAGACAGACAGACAGACAGACAGACAGACAGACAGACAGACAGACAGACAGACAGACAGACAGATAGATAATAGTAACAGGCCTGAGTGCATTTGCTTCAATGAGTTGAGCATAAACGGATACATTTAGGACGCAGGTATACCATCGGCCGACAACTGCCAAACACAATAAAAGCTGCAGCGGTAAACTCTGAATAAAGGTGAACACCCCCCACCACCCACCCTCCCCCACACACAAACACGAGCTTCACGCATGACTGACCGGTTACGCATAACTCCTAAATCGTCTGAAACCCTAGGCGAGCAGTAGGCAACACGGAGACAAAGACACAGCCGAAGAGACGCACACAGACTGCCCAAGAGACGGACGCATGTTACGCCCATTCCAAAGAATCTCGTCCGGTGAAACGGGGTCCTCTTCTGATCAGCCCCCGGTCAACAATAGTTACGATTTATGTCAACGACGTCAACATCGGTTGCGGCAATTACACTGAAGAGACCGATCCATCCGTCGTTCGCCTACGACGTCTACTGACAAAAAAATTCACACGGTCCCAACGTGTCTCTAAAAGCTCAATAAAACCCGACGACGGTGTCATCGCAAATGCCGACCTGTCTTGGCAGTTACAGGCACCGTTTCTCCTAACCGACCCATTTGATTTTAGTCGGCCTGTCACACTTGTCTGGTGTAAATCTAACAGTGACAATAGTCATGAAGACCAACCAACCGGAAAATGTATCATATGATTTAGTATCATTCCCCTGGGCTATATATTGGATACATAAGATCTATGAACAATAATATTAATAATAATAGTAATAATTATAATAACAATATTAATGTAGTAGTAGTAGTAGTAGTTGTTGTTGTTGTAGTAGTAATTGTAGTAATAATAATAATAATTTTCCGCTCTGACTCCTGAGGGATTATAATGTACCTCGGGGAAAAAATAATAAATTATGATATAAATGATTACAAAAGTAATAACAACGCCTCTGATTAGGCTGTACTATAATAATGATGATGATGATGATGATGATGGTGATGATGATGATGATGATGATGATGATGATGATGATAATGATAATGATAATGATAATGATAATGATAATGATAATAATATTTATTCTTTAATTAAGCGCCTGCAAACGCACTGCGCTGTACATGTACATGTTATGCGATAAACCTTAACTACTAACAGAACAGACAGCCTGCAATACACGGCGCAAATTGCAGCCTACAAAGCATGTCCGCCTATGGGACTCGATCTCTGTACCTCTCGCACTCTACGCCAGATGTTATCCATTGCGCTATCGGGCCCCCGACTGCCCCTTTATAAATTCATAAATACAATGCAACACAATACAATAACGGACCTAATATCAATATTAATATCTAATAATAATAGAATAGCAACCTAGAATAATAGCACAATGGACAAGAATAATAAACTGTGGGAAATTTCAAAACAAGTTCTCATCCACTATTAAAAAGATGATCTGACAAACCAGCGAAATCTTAGTGGACATAATAGAAAGCAGAGGCAGCTCTCCAGTGTCGCCACCAAGAAAACTTGGAGGAGAGAGATGAAATTCACACTGTACTTCCAGAAGACTCTGACGGCAATGCTACTAAAGACTTTGATGCTACAAGATATTGATGTGAGCCTTGCAACTTAAAACAGTTAGTATGTTTGGATCCCGAGCAATTCCTTCAAGTTGTGAAGTCGTTCAGCGCCTGTGAATAATGCTTTTTCTTTATATACAGTGTACAGTGGTGCTGAACAAATGCATCACTGTACACCGTATAATAGAACTTCTTTGCAATCAAAAGAATATAGATCTACGAAATCTCTTTCGGCTCGGTTTTTACGCCATGGTCTCGTTGCACCATCGGTTGATGCCTTGTGCATTAGACACCGGCGCAATAGAAGTTACTAATTTATGCTAAAATCAATAGAACTCATATGTGATCATATTCAAAAGTTTCGAGGTTTAATCTGTGCAAGCGCTGTTTCTCTTTGTTAGACTCCAGGAATACATCATGATGACAGCGATGTACAACGAGAAGTTTCAGTTCCAGTCTCAGCAGTTGATGGACTACGAAAATCAGATCCCAATTCTGCGCAAGAGAATCGAAAGCCTTGAGAATGAGAGAGACAAGGACAAGAGGTTGATCGAAACCCTGACTGAGGCACTGGCTAAAGCACGCGAGGTATTCCATGTGTACTTCGTGAAATGCATTCTCAACAGCAGGTTCACACAACGCCCCAGGGTTTAAATAGGTTTAGAAATGCTGGCTCAATTTCCACCCTCTGCCAGTTCAGCTATAATGAGTACACTGACCGTACACTGTCGGTTGAAATATGAGAGGGCGAGGGAAGGTACTGGCCACCCGCCCTCATATGCCGAGGCTAAGAAATTGAAGTCGCTAACACTTCAAACACATGGCTGCTTCTCAGGGTAGCTTAAATAGCGGCTCTTCATCATCGTCGTCTTCATCATCAGTATTAACATCAACATCATCATCACAATCCTCATCATTATCTTCATCGTCTTCTTCCTCTTTCTTTCTTCTTCCTCCTCCTTCTTTACCTTCTTCTCCTACTTTTTCTCATTCATCATCATCATCGTCAGCGTCGTCGTCGTCGTCGTCGTCGTCGTCGTCGTCGTCGTCATCGTCATCGTCATCATCATCATCATCATCATCATCATCATCATCATCATCATCATCATCATCATCATCATCATCATCATCATCATCATCATCATCATCATCATCATCATCATCATCATCATCATCATCATCATCTTTCCTTTCCTCCCCTCCTCCTCCTCCTTCTCCTCCTGCTCCTCCTGCTCCTCCTGCTCTTCTTCTTCTCCTCCTCCTCTACCTCCTCCTCCTCCTCCTCCTCCTCCTCGTCGTCTTCCTCCTCGTCTTCCTCCTCCTCTTTCTTTCTTCTTCTCCTTCTTTTCTTCCTCTTCCTCTTCCTTATCCTCTTCCTCTTCCTCTTCTTCACGCAACGTAGAATAACTGCAGACAGCACTCTGACGGTCCGTTAGGCCAACAGAGAATTCAGTTGCAGCAACGGAGTTGAGCATCATCATTTCCGTCTTGCATTGAACGTTTCATCAATTGCTGCTTTAACGCATTAAGAGAACGGGGCCATAGAAGTAGTTGGATAAGACTGAGCAGGTACTACTGAAGTCTTTTCAATTCTTTTTTCAAGGAGCTGGATAACGAGACGTTGGGCCACATCGATGAGGAGAACAGGTGCCAGACAATCGAGGAAGAAATCGAATTCCTGAAGAGGGTTCACGAGCAGGTATACAACTATTTACTATTAACTATTTACTAAAGTTCATATCAAACTATATTAACTATTTCTAAATTTATACTAAACCGAGTACGCAAGATGAAGATGTCTTGGCCTCAACTATTTACTAACTAGACAATTGTTTTCGGATTTTCCAGGAGATGAAGGAATTGTCGGCGCTGATTTACCGAGACACTTCGCCGGAGAATCTTGGATTCTGGAAGAACGAAATAGAGAACGCGATGCGAGAAATCGCGCAAATGTACGAAGACAAATTTGGAGTGATGGAGATGGAGATGCAGACATCTTACAAGACCAAGGTTAGAGGTCATTTCTGTCTTTGTAACTGAGCATTTATGTAACGCCACTCAAAGACCACACTAACATTGAGCGCTCTCTATATACGCTCGTCAATAGATGACTTTAGATGTCATTAAGAGTGGGATTATTACCGTCTTACGAAAAGATGCACAGATACTAGATGCAGTCACTCCTCTGCCACCTTATCGCTTCTCTGCCACCTTAGCCACTCCTCTGCCATCTTAGTCACTCCTCTGCCACCTTAGCCACTCCTCTGCCACCTTATCCACTCCTCTGCCACCTGATCCATTCCTCTGCCACCTTATCCATTCCTCTGCCACCTTAGCCACTCTTCTGCCACCTTATCCACTCCTCTGCCACCTTAGCTACTGCTGTGTCACCTTAGCCACTCCTCTGCCACCTTAGCCACTCCTCCGCCACCTCTGCCACCTTAGTCACATAGAATCACTACTACACTTTATTGGACTAGTACTTGACACAGTTCGTATTAAAATTAATCATAGCATATTATACTTAACTAAAAGGTAGGTGTTATGCTCTATTTGGAAGGATTTCTATCCATCCATTATTAAAATTCCTCTGCCACCTTAGCCACATATTCCGAGATCACGATTACTTGAGAGAATTGGCTGCAGTCAGTTTCACAGAGAATTCGAAGGTCGATCTGTTACTGTTTGAAGGTCGAGGGAATGCAAAAAGCAGCTGAGAAGACGGGAGTGGCATCGACCCAGGTCAAGGAAGACTCAACCAAGGCCAAGCAGGAACTCGCCGATCTACGCGACAGACTGAACCAACTCAATAACGACGTCAGTATAATATATAAATTAAATAAGCTTACCTTGTATATGATGTTGATGTATATATATCAACATCATTGTCAACCCAATCCTTCCGTTGACAATCCTTCTGATTAAATCCTTGTTCTCTTCTTACTTAACGCCTATTTAACGTTCACCTTTTGAACACTAATTCTACGTATAAGTATAACCTGAATTAATCAGCAACACAGTTTAATATCTTTTCAGTTTAATAAGAAACAAACAGACAGAACTCAATTCGATTACAACTCAACTAGTCAGCCACACTACTACAGCGAACACACTCGAATTCAAACTTCTCTAGTCAGCATAATTCTTCGCGCCTCTTGACACACCTGTCTTCTGTGCGCCTAAGCGAACTCTAATAATATACATATAGCGCGCCGCTGCCGAGATTGGCCGGCCGCGCGTGTCACTAAGACTAAACGTTATACATCTATCATATATACATATACACGTGAAACTAAAGTAAGCGCACTAAATATATACGCTAATATCTCGCACTGCAAGACTGTACACAAAACTCAGTTCACATTACCTCCTTCCTTTTTCTGGAATTGAGCAAATTAAATTTCAAAATTTGCGAAATTACCAAAATACATGAAACATATATATATATATCTAACTAATTAATGAACAGTCTTACGATTACTTATAACCTTGACAAACAATCAGCAATAACATTCAATCTGCCCTTCTTGTACTTCACCTCAACATCAAAAGTTTGTAAGGCTAACGCCCAACGCACAAGTTTAGCAGACTTAGACATTGACTCAGTCAAGTATGTAAGAGGATTGTGATCAGTAAAAATGAAAATTTTTGATCCAATTATAATTTCTTTTAACTTGTTTAGAGCCCAAACAATAGCATAGGCTTCCTTTTCCACAGTAGCCCATCTCTTCTGGGTATCAGTTAATTTCTGACTGATAAATGACACAGGGCGTTCTATTCCCTTGTCGTCCATCTGTGTTAAAACAGCACCGACTGCAAAGTCACTACTATCGCAGTACAAATTGAATGGTTTTCCCACTTCAAAAACATATAACACTACTTTGGATCGCACAGCCTCTTTAAGTAAATCAAATGCTTGCTGATGTTCAACAGTCCAATCAATCTTATCAGAAACACGTTTACTAGTTAAATCAGATAAAGGTTTCGCAATCTGTGCAAAGTCCTTAATAAACTGTCTGTAATAATTAAAAAATCCAAGCAGTTGCTTAACTTGCTTCTTAGTTTCTGGGATCTTCAAATTACTCAAACTTTCAATTCTGTCTGGATTCATCTTTATCTTACCAGACCCAACCACATGACCGATAAACCTTACTTCAGACTTACCAAATATGCATTTTTTCAAATTTAAGGTAACGTTATGCGATCTCATTTGCATCAAAAATGCATCTAACTGCTGTAAATGAATTTTCCAATTGTCAGAATGCACAGCAATGTCATCAACATACGGTTCTGCAAAGTCACTTATAGGCTGTAAAACTAAATTTATCGCCTTAACAAAAGTTCGGCCTGAATTTATCATTCCAAAAGGAACACGAGTAAATTCATACAGTCCATTATGTGTTACAAAAGCTGTCTTCCATTGATCAGATTGTTTTACAGGACAAGTCTAATAAGCACTTCGACAGTCCAAAATAGAAATCACATTAGACTTTCCAACTTTGTTCAAAACGTCTCTGACAATCGGCATAGGATATTTACAATCCACTGTGAATGAGTTAATGTATCTGTAGTCACAGGCAAGTCTTAAAGATCCGTCTTTCTTTTTAACAATAACCAAAGGGCTTGCCATTCTGCTCGATGATGGTTTAATAATGTTTGTTTTTAATATTTCTTTGATCTGACGTTCCACTTCTGCTCGATAAATCAAAGGAATTCGATATGCTGCAAATTCCTTTGTGCCTTGCTCTCTTGTTATACTGATTTGGGTATTGTAACTGCTTTTCTTGAGAGTAAGATTCTGCAAACAATAATGCTTTCTCCGTAGTTTCTTTGAGTTCTTTCAAATGATTTTCGTGAAAAGGAATTATCTTGTGCCATTTCCTCGGGTTGTCTATTAGGTCCATTGTCATTCTCCTGAAGGCGACCTCTTCTCTTGAGACTGGAGTGATAGGCACTCTATCCATCACCAGACTCCTTGCCTTTAGTTGACACTTCTCGCAAGACTTACAAAATTTCACAATGTCTCTTCTCATCTTTGGCCATACAAAAGATAATTTTATTCGTTCTCTTGTTTTCTCTTCGCTAGATGTCCTCCAAATACCGATTCATGCGCCAATTCCATCACTTTTATTCGTCTCTCTTTTGGTAACACTAGTTGATATATCGTCTGGTCTAATATCTGATATTTCTTATGCAATAAACCGTTGATCACACAGAATTCAGATTCTTTCTCTTGTGCTAACTTCCACCACGGCTTCAACGATTCATCCTTTCTCTGTTGCTCTTCGAACTTCTTCGAATCGGCAATCTGCACCTTTTGTTCTTCATCCATCTCTTCATCTCTATACAAGTCTCCTATCCCCACATCACATTCATTGTCTTCTTCAGTTTCATTTAATGTGCCATTCTCGCATGCAGCCATCTCTTGCTCGTTTATCTCTGATGTTACACCATCTCGCGATAAGCTTCGTTGCTCATTACTTTCGTTTTCCTCATCACTTGAACTTTCAGTTTCACTCTTCTCATCAACATCTACCATTTCCTGTTTCCGACTCTGCGCTCTCGTCATTACATTTGCTTGTACACTCACATCTCCTTGTATCGTTTTAATTTTCATCTGTGGTACGGCTTTTAATTCGGCAATTATCTCTGGATGCAACAAGAATCTTTCTGTACTGCCCATCTTTGCAATACTAGCACACATCAAGGTGACATAAGGTGTAAGTGAACACTGGATTTTACGCGGAAATCCCTCTTCTTCCACGTCACTACCACACAATCTAACATCCACTTTCACTAACTTCGCAGGAATGGCATCTCCTGCCACACATTGCAAATTCACTTTTCCAATTTGTTCCACCTTCATGCCTTCCAGTAATTCTTCACTAATCACCGGAATTTCTGCTCCCGAGTCGCTCAGTGCTTTGACTTTCACTGGCTCTTTACCGTCTACTGCACGAATTTCAACCTCGACATATTGCAAGAACGATTTCTTCAATATTCGACTGTCATCTTTTCCTATGACCTCTCTCTGAACTTCAGCATCCAATAGAATTTCTTTTTGAATACCACATTTCATTACTGACTTCACTTCAGTCTCTTGGTTTTCTTGACTCGCGGTTTGATTATCTGTATCACTAACCACTTGAATCAAATTCACCCTTGTGTGTTCTTGATTTCTGCTAGAACTAGCTGCTGCCACTGGAACTGGACAAAATTTAACCAAATGTTTGTCTGAACCACAGTTATGACAACGCTTCGCCACCATACCTCGTTGTTCATTGCCTTCATATCTCTTATACTGCGTAAACGATGTGTTGCCTTCCCTCTTGGCAAACGGCGCTGACGATTTGTTAAATCCCTGACGACCAAACGTCACTTCTCTGGTCTCATTGGGTACAGGGACATTAACCTTGACTTCTTTACCTTTGAACTGATTCCCTATTTCTGGATTACTTTTCCACTTTCCACTCTGGCTTTGGTTTACGGAACGTTGAGAAGGATAACTGTTTATATTTGGGATCGCAAACCCAATTCGATTGTTTACATGAATGTCTGCTAGGTCTGCCACTGCACTAGCTTGGAGACAGTCAGTTCCTTCCTTCGACAATACAAACTGTAGTGGACCTGGCGGTAAACATTCTTTTAGCTTATCCGCTACCAGCAAATCAAAGAGCGTATCATACTCTCTGTTCACGTTTCGACTTCTCACGTAATAGTTTAGCAAGTTCTTCAGTCTTGCCGTAAACATCGTATAAGTCTCTTCTGTTGTCTTCTTAGCATCCACAAATCTGACTCTGTATTCTCTCGAGGTCAATTTAAATTCTTTTAATAAGTGCTGCTTGACTCTATCATAATTGTCTAGATCATCGAATGACAATCTATTCAGAACGGTTCGAGCTTTCGGCGTCATCAATGGTAGTAATAATTTAACCCAAAACGGCTTTTCCACAGCAAAACTACGAAATGCGTTCTCGACTGTTTCAAAATATAATGGCACCTCCATCATATCAGTTGGCATTTGAGGCAATACATGCTTCATTGCATCACCTATTTTCTTAATTTTTGACACCAAAGTTTCACTTTCTTGCTGTTTCCTTCTTTCTGCTTCCCGTTCTTCTCTCATTTGCGTTTCTTTCAATGTCAATTTTGATTTCTCCAGTTTCAGACGTTCCTGTCTTTCTGCCTCTGCCTTTTCCAAACTTTCTTTCTGAAATTTGAGTTCTTCTTGTCTGATCTGTTCTGCACGTTCCAACTTTAACGTTCGCGCTTTTTCTTTTTCTTCTTCACGCATTCTCTTTGCTTCAATCTGTTGCTGACGAACCTCTTCATCACTTTTTCTAGCTCTTTCAAATTCAATCATCTGCTCCAGTCTTCTTCTTTCAGCATCTTCTCTATCTCGTTTCAACTGTTCTAACTGAATCTCAAACTGATGCTTTTGCAATTCAAGTTCTGCCTTACGCACTTGTTCTGCTTTATCTTCTCTCTCTCTCTGTAAGCGCAATTCCTCTTGCCTTGCAAGTTCCGCTTTCTCTTCTTTCTCTCTTTGCAAGCGCAATTCTTTCTCTTCTTTCTCTCGCTGCAAGCGCAATTCTTCTTGCCTTGCAAGTTCCGCTTTCTCTTCTTTCTCTCTCTGCAGAAGCTCTGCTTTCTCTTCTTTCTCTCTCTGACGACGCAATTCTTCCTGTCTTAGCTCTTTCTCTTCTTGTCTCCGTTTATCTTCTCTTTCTTTCTCTTCCTGTCTACGTTTCTCCTCTCTATCTTTCTCTTCTTGTCTCCGTTTCTCCTCTCTTTCTTTCTCTTCTTGTCTCGTCATCATCATCCACTGCATCAACATCTCCATAGACATAGGCGCAGGAGGTTTTTCAATAGCCTTTTCTACGGCACCGCCAACGGCACCTTCTTCTTCGACTTCTTCTTTAACCCACACATCGGCGAGTTCCTGCATCATGTCACCACGTGACATACCTTCTAATTGTTCTTCTTTAAAACCGGCTTTCAACAAACGCTGTTTCAGCCTTTCCGTAGACATCTTCTTAATATCTGCTTGTCTTTCAGCACTTAGTTTCTCCATCTTACTTGTTTACTTTGGTGATTTCTCTTTTCAAAGAAGTCACGGTTTTTCTTGGTGTGTGAATCGATAAACAAACGGGATTTCTTTTATATTTGTTCGTGGAAAACAACGAAATTTTTATACCGTTTCTCGTGTTCCACCGTCGTTGATATCGTAGACACGTCACACAGCAACAACGCGTAGATTCTTCTAACACCGTCGTATACAGATTCTTCTAACACCGTTGTAAATTCTTTTATCACCGTCGTAGATTCTTC